>CAUOFW020003525.1:198080-254224 GCA_963454935.2 Ilex paraguariensis | reverse complement strand
GGGGTGTGGATGTGTTGGCAGGAGTCGGTTTCTTCTTTGGAACATGGGGGACACGTGGTGGAGATTCTGAACTTTTAAGTGCTTTTTCGGAATGGAGGGTTGTAAATGCGACGTAACTACTTGTTTGGGTAAATATTTTGCATTCGATTTTCAAAAAGGTCCCTAATCTTCTATTTCTTTCACTTTAATTATTAATTTTATATTAATAAAATCATTCCGTCCATTTCACTTGGAGACTAATGACATTAGATATATAGATGACAAACAAGTGAGCTTTGCCTACGTAGTTCTAACGAGTAAAATGGACGAAATTTTTTTTATTAATAGTTTAAAGATTAAATTAATAATAGATTGACNAAGTGAGCTTTGCCTACGTAGTTCTAACGAGTAAAATGGACGAAATTTTTTTTATTAATAGTTTAAAGATTAAATTAATAATAGATTGACCAAAAAAATAGATCAACTTGAAAAATTAAATGATTTGACATTAATATAGTGACACGAGTAATGCTATTTAGATCTAAAAAATTTGATGTAATTGATTAATCTAATAATATAACTTCATCAAAACTATTAGATTAATATTAAGTTTCAATATTTGATGAGGTCTACAGTCAGTCAAAAAATTATAGTAAATTAGGTCAATAAATTATGTCAGTAAATTAAATCTCAATAACATTGTTCTAGCAACACTAACTAAGCAAAAAGTATAGAAGTGTATTGCTGGTATCTGTAAAATGAAAGAAATGAAAAAAGGCATAGTATATAGAACAGTCAATTACTCTCATCTCTTCTAACTTGCGTATTTCCAATCTAATCATGATCCTAACTCAATCAATTTTTCATTGATGAGCTAAGGCATTCTAGTCTTTGGACAATTTTCTTCTGCTGTCACTGCTACAATAGTTAAAGAGAATCAAAATTCAAGCTCTTCCTTAACCAATTCATGACCGCCTTTACACCTTAATCTCAAGAAATCCCACCACTTTCATTCAACATTTTATTTGAGTTTGACATTCCCTTTATTTTCCTCACCCCATGATCTCCTTACCCATGTCGTGGAAGTGCAATAGTGCTCCCTCGTTCTTGCAATAGTGCTCCCTCGTACTAAACGTGTTTTCTATTTTTATAAGTGAAATGTTGAGTCCGTTTGCTAAACCAGTATCACGTCTGCTGAAATTCTCAAATTGATTGAATATGAAATTTCATTCATGTGGTGTAAAATAAAAGTGAAGGCAAGGGAACGATGCAGAGAGACACCATAGAGAATGACAGTTTTAACGTCTATCCGCTATAGACACTGACTAATTTGTTGCTAGAAAGATGAGCATACACATAGTAGTAGTCATCTTTGTAACGGGACTAAACGTGTTGTCGTATTCAAGCTTGTACTATTGTGAGAAAATACAAGCAACCAATCAACCCCTTCATACCTCGATCCAATCAAGGTTAATCTCTTTTGTTTGGGCGTAGCTCAAAGAAAGTTCCTCTTGAACAAGGGAAGAGCAATATAGTATTAGCTTCAATTGAAGACTATAATAAATTTTGAATTTGGTGCTTTTACTGAATTTGCATCCCAAAATCAATGTTAGTCAATATAACCACATTTGTGTTAATTTTTTTTTTTAAGTTTTTCAATTAATTTCTTTTCTTCCGTCAGTATAACATTACTCATGAACCGTGACAAAGCAAACATAAGGTCATATATTTTGATGTGCAATTTCAAAATTACCTAGACAAACCCAATTTGCTTGTATTTCTTATTTAATGTCCACAAAAAATCTGGTACACTTCATTTTCAGATGGGGCCCTTCTACACTAAAGTAAAGCTAGACTTCAATAATTTTGTGGAATTTTACAAGTTTATTCAAAGTCTTCCGCCTCCTAACTTTAGTTCTCCGCCACAATTATGGTACCAGACTATGGCATGTTAGTACCTTTTCTTTTTCGTTTTTTTTATCAGAAACCATTACAGGAAGGGGTGATGAGATTGTGATCCATGACTTTAAGATTAGTGGGAGTTAATTACGGTATTAAAAAAAATTATTTAGTATCATACTTTTATTTATAGGGTGCAATTTAAGTGGGTCAACTCAAGTTTATCCCGAGCCTAACTTAAAAAAAAATAGTGTTTGGGTGGGAGTTTTAAATTTTTGGGTTGGACCCGTATTCAAAATGTTTAACCCGAATTAAATTCGGACAATATCTAATTTGAGGTCTTGGGTTTTCGGATTCAACCCGAACCCGACAAATTATGCGCCTCTGCTGGCTATCTCTCTGCTCTCCTCTCCTCTGCCGTTTTATACCTCTCCTCTCTCATTCTCTGCCTGTCTCGTTTCGTCGAAAAATCTTCCGCGATCAAAGACCTTCGTCGAAAATCTTATACCCTATCAAATCTGCAAAAATCAAGTGCAAAGTTTTAAAAAATCGGAGTTGGTTTGCTAAGAGATGCGCAAAGCTGAGTGGGCAGTGGTGTGGCCAGATCTGGTGGGTGTGGTGGCAGTGGCTGTGTGGGCATTGGCGTGGTTGTTGTGTGGGCAGTGGGCAGCGGTGACAGTGGCTATGATATTTTGGATCTTTTGGTTTAATTTTTTTGTGTTGGGTAATTTTTTTTTAGAGTAATGCTAGATATAATTAAAAAGTAGATTTAAAAATCAAACTTGATAATCTCAACTATTGAATGGTAGTGGGTCTCAATAAATACTAGGACTCACATTGAAATCGTCTGATTTTTAAGTTTACTTTTTAAGTTCATGTAACATTGTGCTTTTTTTTAATCTAAATTGTAATCCAAATTCACCCCGAATTTAAACTTAAAATCAACCCGAATTAAGAAATTCGAATTCAACTCAAACTCGTCTGAATTTAACTTGGGCAATACTCAGTTTGAATACCTTCGGTTAAAGTCAGGTTTGGGTCGAAGATGATATACGTAGGGTTGAGTTAGGTTTAACCTCTCAACCTGCCCAAGTTACACCTCCTATCTATTTATCATATTTGTGGTTATTTTTACTACATTTATGAGTGTTTTTATTACTGTTGTAGTACCTAAAAAATTAATAAAAATAGTTACCACAACAATAATAAAAATATCTATAAATGTGGTAAAAAAAAAACACTCACAAATGTGATAAAACAACCATAAAAGCGATAATTTTTTAATTATGAAAGAAAAATGATAAAAATAATTATCACAAATGAAATAAATACTCAAAATAGTGGTAAAAATACCCACAAAAGTTGTTAACCACTAACAAAGGTGATAAATTTTTTAATTGTAAAATGACCCACAAAATTTATAAAAATACCCTTTAAACTAGTAAATTTTGAAGATATAGTACTTACTTTTCTTATTGGTACAATAATTAAATTCCTAACAGTGATCATTAAACCATCTAACAACCGTTAACCTCGACATTTGAATACTTCAAAGTCTTCCTTTTTTAAATCATGAAATGAAATTGCCTTATTGTGCAAATTTGACCGCATGATATATCTATAGTAATAGCTAAGGCTATAGTACTACTAATATGATTTATAACCCAAGCATTGCACTGGGGAAACAGAGTTCTTATTCAAATTCCTACCGATGCAGAATCCGAAGTTTTATGATGGGACTTTCTATGAGATCTATTCACTAAAGCAAGGTGATCATAGAAATAAAAATAAAATAAAATAATAAAATAAGAAACTTTACACGGATCGAATTCTCATTGTGTAAAAAAGGATTTGTATTTCTCATTGTGTAAAAAAGGTTGTGTACCATAGTTGGATCATTATAATTAATAGTTTTAGTACACTAATAATGTATCAAATGTGGTAGGCTACTAAAAATTATTGTTAAAAAAGAGTGAAATGAAGATTTGGACTTGACTCAAACCAAGCCTAGAATTATGGATTAGGTCTAGAATCACATCTTAAACCCAGCTCATGGGCCTAGTTTATAATTGTAGGCCAAGCCCACCATAGGAAGGAAGAAGTAATATCGGGTCAGCCGCCTTGTGACGAGAGATTCAGTTTATAACTGACATTCAAAAAGGTCTTATTGGGAAGTGCATGTCACCACCTCCATGAAATTGTCTCGTCTATTATGAGAAGGGTACCACCTTTACCAAACTATTTCACCTAATATGAGAAAAACGCTTCAACCTGTTAGGAAATCTATATAAATTATAAGTCTCACCTACACAAGGGGCATTTCACACATATCACTCACACTTGAGCACCCTACACTCCTTCTTGATGCAACAAAACACTCCGATCATTCTAACCCTTCACAGTGGAATAAGTCATTTTGACTGAATCACTTAAATTGTGTTTTGCTTGTATTGACTTTCATCATTAAATAATATATTAAATATTTGATAGGTAGTGGATAAACACGTTTTGTGCATCATCACAATGTAGTGATACTATAACTCCATTTGACAAGACCAAATGTTTAAATTACCAATTAAAAAAGTTGAAAATCAATTTAAAATATTAACATAGAATTTAAAATAATAACTAATCAGATGGTATTCATGATTGATCATTAGGGATAGCGGTGGATCAAGAAAAAACGAGTATTCGTCCAAATCTATCTTGTTTGAACTGATGATGACCATACATATTGGACGGTAGGCATATCCGAGAATACCATATAAACTCATGTGGGAATGGATTGAAACTCATCCCTGTCCCACCCTACCCCCGTCTCGCTAATAAAATAATTGAATGAAATACGCATTTGTTATACAAATTATTTTTGTGAATTTTATGTTTGATCCATTGGTTATATAATGAGTTTTCATTCTTCTTATAAATTCATTTGTGAGGTTTTATGGATTTTTTAAAATTTTTTTTTAAAATCATAGAAATTAATTGTTATGGGTAAGAATGAGATCAAAATTTACCTGGAGGGTGGATTAAAATTTTTGTCATTTACGGGAGATCGACGAATATTTTTGAAGCAGATATATAGGTGGAGACTACTCCCTCCGCTCCTATTTCACCCCCAGTCCACTGATATCCCTACCGTTCAAAAAGTTACCTCGAACAATGATAACTTTACCTTTAAAAATATATAATTTAATCTAAAAAAAAATAATAACTTTTGGTATAATAATAAAATTCTTTTTTCGATAGGGTAGAATATACCCTTCACTTTATGGTACAAAAATTTCTAAATGAGGTTTAGAAACTCACCCTATTCCCCTCCTACCATGAGGATTAGATTCCAAAATGCTTCTCTCTTTATATATAGTACAAATTATGGCATCACACAATGCATGTGCAAAGCATAATTAACAATGATAACATAATTTTTTTTGAAAAAGTTTCCAATTATATATATATTCACTCAAAATGTGAGAATTTTTTTTTTTTTTTTGCAAGTCCTGTAAGTGGGTCTGGTCATCTAGTTCTTGAGGATCGAACATATTGTTCTTAAATTGAAAAGGAATTCATAAAACTCTTTGAAACTTATTTATTGAGAGGAGGGGGCCAAAGAGAGATTTCATATTTTAAATAAAAATTATAATTTAAAGATTAATTAGTTGATCATAAGATATTGTAATTGAACTACAAAAAAATTACACTTTTTTAAGGTAAAATTCCTTTCAATGCATATATATTATTTCTCTTGAAGGGAAAAGAGAAGGAAAACAAAACAAGAAAGATCACTATTTTGTGTCAACAATTATGTGTCGTGCATAAAACTGTTTCAGTCACACTCATGACTGCATGCTTGAAACAAATATATTAGCATCCCACCACGAGTGAAACTATAAACTTTGTTTAGGGTGGGTGGACACATTATTTCAAAATTTTAATTTTTTTTTCTCTAAATCAATTTAAAAAAATAATACATTTAAATTCAATACATTATATACTTAAAGATTTATCAAATATAAAAAAGGATCAAACCACCGTAAATATAATTTATTAAAAAAAAAAGAGACTAATAACAATCTTTCACAACAAATGAGAGATTAACTGTATAAAAGATACTATAGTCTTTCTCTATTAGTCATTGATCACTCCTTCAGTTATGCAACTTAATTTTTACAATCTTTACAACTTAAAAAATGAGTTCGACATGTCAAAAAATTATCTTGATTTATTTATAAAATATCCATAATGTGTCTAAAAATTCATAGTTATTTAACTTTACCATATTAAAAAATTATTTGTTATCATATATATTTGTTAATTTATTTATGGTTATTAATCATGAAAATATTCAAGTTAGAAGTGAAATAATAGACTAGAATAAAAAAAAAAAATCATTGGTTGGAAAAAGATTGAAAATTAATTTTTAGTAAGTAATATTATTTGTATTTAAAAACCTAAGCTAATTTACAAACTTGATGTAGTAATTATCTAATCTGATAATATTACTTTTAATTATAACTATTAAACTATTTTATTGGGATCATATCACCTGATACATCGTCAAGTCAACAAATTAAGTCTTATATCTAAGTACAAATAACATTATATTTTACTTTTTAGTATTATAGTTTAACCTCTAGCGTGGAAGCCATAATTAGGAATAAATATTAAATGTAAAAGTTATACCACGTTGTTATTGTATGACACCAATCAATAATCTATACTACTTTAAAAATTGAGCATATTTAGAATTTTTTTTTTTTTTTTACTTTTATCCTCTAAAATCACAACTATCTCATTCTTATCCCTCAACATTAAAGCTAAAATAAATCTAAGCCTCCTTATGTTCAAAAAAAAACCTACGCCTCCCAATCTTCTCTTTTCCTTGTCGTTTCATCTTCCCTCATTCCAAATAAACTTCTCTCTCTCTGTTATTTATCTTTTCGAAACTCTTGATGTTCTCCTCTTTCTCCCTATCTTTCTCTGCTGCTCTCAGCATGCATTACTCCACGCATTCAATTCTCTCTACATCTCTATTTTTTGTGGTATTGTTTTTCCACTGATATTTATTATAATTTTTTATTTTTTTTGTAAATTCATCTCAGATTTTATGATACCAACAAAATTGAATTTTCATGGAGAAATCAAACATAAACACACCATGTGTATTAACATCTGGAAGAATAATTAGAATTTGGTTACTATTAAAAAATCTAATAAATTGTTTGTTTAGAGTAATAACAATAAAAAATGGTGTTATAATAATTATAATAAATATGAATTACAACCAAACATTTTAGTGGAGATGTTTGTTGAACATTTTAATTAGCTTTGGTTAACTTTCACCAGTGTAGTTTGTGGTACATAATTTGAAAAAGGAGACTTAAACAGTTTCCTTAAAGTTACGTATGTGTGCTGCTTTTTAATCTGAAGAAGGGGATTTCACTCTTCATCAGTCAATTTGCAGGTTGAACTATTGGTTTAGGCCCATCCAAACTTTCCAAGAATTTTAGATCTATACATCATTATTTATTTGACATACATATGAATTGTTATCCTTGATTGCTTTAATTTGCATTATGATAATTAATTTCTTGTATTTTGTCTGACCTCCACTATGCAACTGAGTCATCGATTTACAGATCCACAATAAAATATAGGTTTTTGATTTTTGTAAGATGTTTAAAAAAACTACAAATTATTACACTAATTTTAAAAATTTTATACGCAACACACACATGAGCATTATATTTTTAAAAATTTCAGTGTAGTCATTGAACAATTATTTGACAAAGCAATATTTTATTATAAAAGTGGTAAATAAAAATTATAATAATTTGAAATAATCCACGTGCAACGCACATATGCACCAATTAGTAAATAAATAAGTGTATAAATGAATTTCACTAATCCTATGTGATAGTTATTAAAAATGAAAATTATTAATAGTTAAAAATTTGGTAAAATCTACTAGTCATACATGCTTATATATAATTGATTGATTACACCATGAGACGTTAAAAATCACAACTTTTTTACAAAAGAAAAGGTTGGTAAGTTGTGAGAAAAAGAAAATTATTATTTTTTTATCATTTTTCATTTTAAGCTAACCAAACATATAAAAATTTTAATTTTTTTTCATTCTTGTATTTTTTATTATTCTAATAAGCAAACGGATAAGTTTGGCCCATAGAGTGAAAACCATAATTAGGAATAAATATTAAACGTAAAGGATTCATTTGGTAGACATATTATGAAGGGATTTAATATTGAATTGTATTATTTTTTATTTAATCGGGCTTAATACTTTGTTTGATAAATAAATTTGATATCGTATTAATTTTAAAAATGTAGAATAATCGTATACTTATCGTATAGTTTTTATACGTTAGACATGTATTATGGAGGTATTTTAATACCACCAAAAAAGGTGGTATTATAATTCAACTCAAACGTATTATTTTACACATTTACCGTTGTTACTCTCTAATTGATAAAATCAAATTGTCATCAATATAACAAACACTGATTGAGGGTATTTTTGTTAATTCAAAATTAATACGATAAAATAATTCATTAACCAAATAACAGATTGAATTAAATAATTACTGTCTAACGTTTATGTTGTATATTATCAAATACTAGATAAAATTACGTATTATTCTAATACAATATTTAATCTTGTCTTTTGTCCTTATGTATTATTGTATTAGACCGAATTATTTTATCTAATCTATCTATTTCTAATATGACAACCAAACGAGTCCAAAAGTTATATCACGTTCTTATCATCAAGTTGGTGACACCGAACAATAATAAAATAAATAAGTGAAAAAGTAAATCTCACTAATAATTACTGAAAATAAAAATTATTGATAGTTATAAAATTTGTTGGAATCTACTGGTCCTACAAATTTATAATTTACTAGGTGCGTTGCACGTAAATAATTTTCGTACAAAAAAATGAACAAAACATATTAAGTATATGTGTATCTAAATTAAATATCATCTCAAATTTACCAAACTTAATTTTTCATTGTTTGTTCTATTATACGATTATGAAAATTTTGTATGTCCCAAAAATTCTTTGTTCTAATTATAAAAAATAAAAAATAAAAAAACAATTAATGTTCTATTTTTTTAGAAATTTGTGATTGAGATTATTTTTTAGTGATGTTTGAAAAATTAAATTTTATGAATTTCATTTGATTATGATTTCACTTATAATTCTTTGAATAAAATAAAAGTAATTGTCAATATACTAATCACATTGGAATCTTATTGCACTTAGGAATTACTTAGGTCAATTTTTTTTTTTAAGGGGGAAAGGGAAAGGAAAGGGGGGACTTGAATCCTTTAACCTTAAAAAGGCAAATCTTTTACAAGACAAGAAGTATCATTGAAGCAAAAATCAATTGGGATAATATTTAATATCTTATTCTATAATATATATTATCAAGCATATTAAAATTTTAAAAAATTCAAGTTTTACTTAAAAATATACTACAATATCTATTTTTATATAAAATCTTAGTATATAACTTAGAAAATTTATCATGACTACAGAATTATATTGATGTAACATAAATTAATTTTAAAAAACTATATATACGATTATTTTTTTATCTTATAAATGAACAGGTGAGCCTTTTCGATGAAAAAAAATACAGATATATAGACATAATATTTTTTTATTTGCATACGAGATAAGTAATATTTGATTGATGAATTTTTTGAAGGTTTTTTGAACATTTTATTAAAAATATAATAATTTATTTTTTAAGGGTAATATAGTCAATCAAATTTCTTTTTATAGAAACTAATATTTATATATAGAGAATAGATAACTAAAAAAGATGTTGTAGGAGATTTAAATAAATAAGGATATGATGGACATTCAGATATTTAATTGTGAAATAATAGAGTGATTTTTGTAATTATTTATAAGGGTGAAATAAAGATTCAAAAAATTTTCATCTAAAGTTATTTTTATAAATAATATAGATAATATAAAATAAGACATATTTTAATAAGTTCATCTGATGGTCTCAAATAGATTCATCCAACGACCAACAACATCCCTCTTAAAATCATTCACATTTAAATTCTCTGCCCAAAATCTATTGCATTTCACTTACGTTGCACCGTACTTTTAGAAACAAAGTTGCCTCTAATATTTATAAAGAATAGATTGATTACACCATGTGATATTGAATATTTTCTTTTTGGGGGTTCAACATTTGGAAAATTCTATNGGAACTCGAGTCGAGTTCAAATAATTCAATTTGTTAGATCATCGTACCATGAACCTTGTCAATAGAATCCTAGGTAACTCTTCTTTCTATTGATTTTGATTAGTTCCACCTTAGTTTTGTTAAGAGTTCTCTTTCTGAACTAGGCCCATTTTTAGACCGTCTCCTGAAATACTTCCTTATCCTGCGTGTGCTTTCNATTCATCCAACGACCAACAACATCCCTCTTAAAATCATTCACATTTAAATTCTCTGCCCAAAATCTATTGCATTTCACTTACGTTGCACCGTACTTTTAGAAACAAAGTTGCCTCTAATATTTATAAAGAATAGATTGATTACACCATGTGATATTGAATATTTTCTTTTTGGGGGTTCAACATTTGGAAAATTCTATATAATCCAAATTTGTATCACAAATGAAAGGGACTATTGAGTGAGTGGTCCTATCAACTTTTTTAAATAGAATGCAAATTTGAGTTGCCATTAAATGGGATCCACTAATCCAATAATATCCTTTTATTTGGGATATAAATTTGAGTTACATAACATTGCTTTCAACATTTAAAAGTATTCGAATCAATTTATGTGTATTTTAATTATTTTTTTTTTCAATTTAATCAAAAATAAGTCATGTACGCCGCAACTAAGATTTTCATATGTCGTCGTCCCAAAAACTAGTTGATGAATTTTTATTTTTTTTTGGAATATTGTCCCCAAAACTAGAGGTGAAGAGATGGTCCACGTGGATGGTGGCGAATTCGGATGGAGCTGATGATCTCATTGGTCCGAAATCTATCCAGGAGAGATGTTAGATTTCATCTGCAGATTTCACTTATCCCACCTGGCTCTCCATTGAAAGTTCTCCTTTTGATCCCAAAGTTCATGCAGTATAGCCCATATAACAAAGCCAAGTTTGTATCCATAGAATTAGCTCACAAGACCCAACATTTTGCCACCCACCATCTCTTCTGTCTTGTAGAGAGAGAGAGAGTTGAGAGAGAGAGAGATGGCTGCTACATCTGCTGCAGTGCTAAGTGGGTTGGGATCAGCCTTCTTGACTGGAGGAAAGAATAGCCAAACCTTGTTGTCTGCACCCATTTCAGCTAGAGTTGGTGGTTCTGGCTCTCCCAGGAGGTTCATGGTGGCGGCTGCTGCTCCCAAAAAGTCTTGGCTTCCTGGTGTTAAAGCTGGTGGCAACCTCGTCGACCCTGAGTGGCTTGATGGCTCGTAAGTCTCTTCCTCTCCCCCCCCCTTCTCTCTCTCTCTCTCTCTCTCTCTCTCTCTCAATTGCCAATGTTAGGCGAGGGTCGAACGAGTTGGAGCCAAACTTAAAAACCTTGCTTTCTTAATTGAGTTTAAAAATTATTTAAGATTCGTTTCATTTAAAAAACGAGTCAAGAGTGAACGAATAAACAAGCGGAACTCGAGTCGAGTTCAAATAATTCAATTTGTTAGATCATCGTACCATGAACCTTGTCAATAGAATCCTAGGTAACTCTTCTTTCTATTGATCTTGATTAGTTCCACCTTAGTTTTGTTAAGAGTTCTCTTTCTGAACTAGGCCCATTTTTAGACCGTCTCCTGAAATACTTACTTATCCTGCGTGTGCTTTTGCGGCCCCCACTCATTCGGTTTAATTAATAACCCTAATTGTAATGTTATTAATATAAAATTATACTTGGTTATATCTTATCAAATTTGTTAAAATCATGCTATTCATAGTGGCATATAATCGAGTATATATTATGTCAAGTATGTATTATATTTTGGTCGTGTTTGAACATATTTGTGTTGTATTTAATCAGATTTGTGTCCACGTGTTAATGAGATCAAGTGTACTCCACTAATTCACATAGCCAAGATTAAACCCAAACACGCTAATTTTATGACGATTACGCGTCAGATTAACGGATTGAGTATAGATTTGCAAGGCCGGTATGAACATATTCCATCTTTATAGGCATGTTTGTGTGTATATTTATGTGTGTGTGGGAATTCAAAGCTTTTAATTCACAATCATGGTTAACTAAGGTTCCCATATTTGATTTGATGAACTACAGGCTTCCAGGTGACTTTGGTTTTGACCCACTAGGCTTAGGCAAAGATCCAGCATTCCTTAGGTGGTACAGAGAGGCTGAGCTCATCCATGGCCGGTGGGCGATGGCCGCGGTCGTTGGTATCTTCGTCGGTCAGGCGTGGAGCGGCATCCCGTGGTTTGAGGCTGGTGCCGACCCCAGTGCCATTGCACCCTTCTCCTTCGGGTCTCTCCTCGGCACCCAACTCCTCCTCATGGGATGGGTTGAGAGCAAAAGGTGGGTTGATTTCTTCAACCCCGAGTCACAGTCTGTGGAATGGGCTACTCCATGGTCAAGAACTGCTGAAAACTTTGCTAATGCAACCGGCGAGCAAGGCTACCCCGGCGGCAAATTCTTCGACCCACTGTCCCTTGCCGGAACAATCAAGGATGGCGTTTACATTCCCGACACCGAGAAGCTTGAGAGACTGAAGCTGGCAGAGATCAAGCATGCAAGACTTGCAATGTTGGCAATGCTAATTTTCTACTTTGAGGCTGGGCAAGGAAAGACACCCCTTGGAGCTCTTGGTTTGTAAGAGAGAGAGGACTTGAAAATGATGTAAAAAGCAAATGGATTTAGTGAGAAAAACCAACGAGACTTAAAAGATTAATCCTTTCATGATTTGAGTTCCCCTGTGAAAAATTCAAATTCTTTCTACTTTGATCTCTTTGTAAGATAATAAATTCCACTAGCCAATTGATAAAAGAAAAATGTGGTTTTTCATGTAGAAAAACCGCAAGCAATCAGAAAAGGCTTGCACCCTTGAGACATTTCAACAAAATCTGTCTTAAATTTTTTGAGATAGTAAGGCTAGCTCTGCATACTTGGATGTTAGGTAACATATCAATGCAAGAAACATCAGTGCATTTGGCACAAGAGTATCTTTTTTTTTTTTGCTATTGAAAAAAGGGGTTGGGGTAAGGAAAAACGTCTAGCGACCACCTTATTAAGCCTTCGCCGGTGAGATCATAAGATCCTTGATCGCGTTTGAAACATCTCTCAAGACCAGACATAACTAAGCTAGCATAACAACTATCCACTGAGTCCAAATGAAAACTCCATGACTCGAACTCCCAACCTCTAGGTGAGGAATAACGCCAGTACAACCACTAGACCACCCTATCGGCGGTCACAAGGAAGAGTATCTAATATCAAGTCAAACAACATCTTGGCTAGAGAACTTGAAGGCCAATATAATAGATTAAAAAGAACAGTGTTCATTATCTAACCCAGCCTAAACCCAATAGTTACTAACCAATACAACTAATACATCCATTGGAAATGTATAGCATTACCACCAACATAAACAAAAGAAACCAAACATCATTTGGTTGCTAATAAACATGTAGAATCTGTCTAAAATGAATTGAAACTCATTGATTCTGACAGCATCAAACTGAAAAAAAGGCACATGGTTTATTTCTATAAGATGGAAAAAAGAAAACACAGTTACCGCAAAATTGCAACCATGTCGTCAATTGCAAATCATCATTCACTGCCCATAGCCATCAAAAACTCGCCCTCGCATACCACTTCACCTCCAACATATGCTTTTCCTTCCATCTTTGCTATACCAAAGCGTTTCTGCAGCTTGGTAAGTGTCATTCTCATCACTAAGGTGTCTCCAGCAATCACTGGTTTACGGAACCTCACTTTGTCAATTCCAGCAAAGAAGAAATTGTCACGAGAGCCTCCCACTTCCGGTTGCAGCATAACCAATCCACCAACTTGTGCCATTGCCTGGATCCAACAACCATCCACATTCCCGTCATCTTGTCAGAATACCAGCAGTAGAAATAACTAAAAAAGAAAGATTGAAAGTGATCATCTAAAGTACACATTGGCAACTTGGATATATATATGAGAATGATTTGCTGAAATTGCAAGTGAAACATAATCACTGGATAAATCACTAGTCTCAACATAAGCATTAAAATATCCTATATAGCTCAGTCCAAAGTATTGTCTGATAACTGGGTTTTCAAGGTTTCACAAACCTGTCAAATTGGTCTTAAATGAAGATAAGTCACAGCTTAAGCAGTCTAACCTAATCCATAATATAAGCTACAAAGACACTCACCCGCAAACTATTTGCCATGTGACGGCACTCGACCAACAAGCAACACCACCGTAAACATCAGTTGTATAAGGAAATGCATATCTAAAAGCAATTACTTAAGCCTCTTTCTTACGGTGTTCACCTTAATTTTTCATTCAAAAAGCTTATACGCCCTCAGTCCCTAATATTATCCACTTTCACTTGGCATACGTGCTGGGAAACCTAATTAAATGTATCCACTCTGCCCATTGGGTGGATAACTTTGTAACTGATATAATCAACAAGGGACATTATATAAAACATCCATGACCTTCCAGCGGACAATCATTTAAGAATTAGAGATGGGAGTATATGGAAGTTGACTAAATCATATTTCTAGAAGTTTGCTATCCCCATGAAGTAAATTATATTGCAAGAAAATAATATTTTACACCACTATTTTTTACCACTGATTATAGCAATCAAAGTTGCGTTTAGTTTCAATCACAACATTTTATGTTTCGCTAAAAACTGAAATGAAACAGTGGCTGAAAAATAAAATTCTCAATTTTTCGGAATGTTTTAGATTGCTTTGCGAGGTAATAGTAACATCTCGGTAGGTTTCAGCCAATGTGTCAAAATCAGAATTCCACATTATTTCTCCATTTATATTTTGTTTTCTAGAGATTTTCAACACATTTCTATTTCCAAGTTGATTGAACCTATTCACCAAACAAAATTTTGATACTTGCTATACATAAAAATCAATTTTTTTTTCTTTATACATGTTTTGGGGGATGGACCTTTTTTAAGTTTCACAAAAGGAGTGAATTTGGTGATGGATGCTAAAGAAAGACTTCTTCACCACCCACTAACACATCCTTAAAGTACAACCAGTTGAAATAGTGTCATTGGTACTTAATTCATCCAATTCACATGCAAGAAGACCCAAAAAATATCCTACGCAGGAAAGAATAAATGATCAGCCTACCTCAACCATAAGAACACCAGGCATAATGGGCCTCTCTGGAAAATGCCCAGGGAAGAAATTATCGTTTATGGTCACATTCTTAATGGCGACTGCTGAAACGCCTGGAGTGTATTCAATCACTCTATCCACTAACAGAAATGGGAAGCTACAAACCACAAATTCAAATCACATCATCATTAACAATTAACAATTAACAATACCCAGAAAGAACGAAGATGTTGAATCAAATTCACAAACCGGTGGGGCAAAATTTCTCGAATCTGATTGATATCCATCACTGCCGGAAATGCTGGGTACCCTGTAACAACAAATTAAAAATCACAGAGAGGGAGAGAGTGGGAGAAAGAGAGATGGTAAAGGGAGCAAAATGCATACTCAATTCGATGGGGGTCTCTTGGGTTGTGCTTTCATTCCCAGTGGGAGTGCAGTTGGCGATGAAATTGTTCTGGGTCTTCTTCGATTGTGCAGATAACAGACGAGATCTAGAGGGACCGAGTGGCTGTCGAATGAATGCCGGAGTTTTTGACCGGTGCAAAGACAGAGAGACATTCTCGGGGGTTCGGTGAGAATTGAGAGTGGAGAATAGGGATTGGGAGAGAGCTGCGGAAGCCATTGTAGAGAGATACAGATACAGATACAGAAACAGATGAGAGAGATGGAGCTGAGAGAAACGGAAGAGAAGAGAGATGGTCTTCAAGAGTTGGACCTAACAGCGCCAGTTGGACATAAGAAGGGTGTGACCGTGTCAGAGGGCGAGAGTAACAAGGTTGATGACAGTTGGGAACTACAAAGAGAAAGGGTGAAAGAGGGGGCGGCAGTAACGAGGTTGGGGTCAGTGGGAGAGAGTAGGTTGAGAAAAAGGACAGCAATCTAATTTGAATATTGTTATTTCGGTATTGTGTTAAATTTTACCCAATTAAAATTCCATTTAATTATTATCATAACATTACTTTAAATATTTATTAATGATATTGTATTTTAAAAAAATAACATGGACAACTTTTAAGTCAAATTTATAAAACTAGTGAATCCGTTATAACATAATTAATAAATAAATTGAGTATAATTGTAATAAATTTTAATGAATATATAATACGACTCGTTTATATATCAGTTATATACGATTTATACACAACAATATGACACGATTCATTAAACACGAATTTATATCTATAATATAAAATAGAGCAGATTTCAATAAGTTTATTCGACGGTCTTAAATAGACACGTCCAACGGTCATCAACATCTCTCTCAAAACTATTCACATTTAATTTTTTTTCTTCGTAAATCTATTACTTCTCACATACGTTATACCATATTTTTAGCCACATATTACCTCTAGTTAATAAACAAATCAAATATGAGGGAAAATTTTTTTATACGAACTCACTAAGACCTGACGCAAACGAATTATTGATAGACCTAATNGAAAATTTTTTTATACGAACTCACTAAGACCTGACGCAAACGAATTATTGATAGACCTAATTTTTTTTTATGGGGGTAATGTTATGCTAATTACAAAATATGATAAAATTGATGTGGCAACTAATATAGGAAGCAAAACTTGAATTTTAAATAAACAGAAGTGTAAATAAAAGTATCATTATTACAATGCTATATCATTTGATCATTTTTTTTTTTTAATCAATGTTATATTATTCTTTTTTATCAACTCGTTTTCCAGTAATTTAATGAGGGATAAAGCCTAAAGCTAATTATTACATGTGATACTAATATGAGATTACCGTCAAAAAATTGAATTTTCAACTTATAATGGTTAATATTAATCAAATCTTTATCTACTTTGATTCAATTATACAAAATTCATCCTAAAATTTTGTTATCGATCCAAAAACATCAACTTCCCTTTACAACCCCCAATGTCAACGTCAATCCACACTCTCCTCTTTCTTTATTTTAATTTTAAATTGTGTAATTAAAATATTATTTAAAATAAAAATATTAGTGGCTTCATACACAGGGTTATTGCTATTCGATTTAATATTACGACAAAAAGTTGAATTATCAACTTATAAAAGTACAACAACGGTCAAGATTGATTCAATTTTTATTTATTTTGATCTAATGATACAAAAATTTATTCTTAATTTTTTTCTCAACTCAAAAATATCAACTCAACCAACATCTATATAATATCTATATAATAAAATACATAACAATTTAAATTTTTATTCCTTATATATTTTTCCTCTAAAAACATCACATCATTAATTTCTATCACATGTTTAATTATTTATATATTTCTCCTCTGAATACATCACATCGCTTATTTCTATTATATATTTAATTATTTAATATTTGATTAATTTGTAGTTAATAAAATACATAACAACTTGAATTTTTATCTCTTACATATTTCCCTCCTAAAAATATCACATCATTCATTTTTATCATATGTTTAATCATTTATATATTTTTTCTCTAAATACATCACATCGCTTATTTCTATCGTGTGTTTAGTCATTTAATATTTGATTAATTTATAATTAATATAATTTGTATTTCAAACATTATTCATATACATTAGTATATACGCGTTGAAAAAATTTATTATAGTGGGATCAATTTTTTTAACGGTTGAATTTTATATTTTATCGTACCTATAAGTACAGGTTATGACCAGTACTCTTCAACGACAGATAATCCTACTAATCCAGACCTATCTCTATTTTTAGCCTCCTCTATCTCTCTTATTGGTTTTCGTATTCACTTTAACTATAAATAACATAATTAAAAAATATATATTATTATTTAAAATATAAATATTATACAATTAATATTTTTTTTGTGTTATATAATGACTTCGGACATTATTGCTAGTAAATATATTGTATTCACAATTAGACATAAAAGGTGATTGTTTAAATCTAAAGAACTTTTTATATGAAGCATATAGGGACTAATTCTGTCATTAATTGGTTTATGTGGACTTAACAAGTTGGTGACATCAATAAATTGAAATAAAGAGATTTACAGATAATACCCCCCCTCCCCAAAAAAAAAAGCTGCTTGGATGATTTTTAAGATAGAAATTGAATTGGATATATGAAACCCTTCGAAATTCAATTTATAGATTTTGTTAATGGGATTGAATAATGTACCATATTCAATCTCATATCCGAGAAGTGATACAAATACTCGTGAAAAATGAATGGATTAATTGTAATATTTGCTATGAAATTATATAAACCCCACCCACCCCTTTGGTTTGTCGAAACCATTGTACATGATTTTTACTTACGGACCTATTAGGGGGCAGAATTCAAATTCCAGACTCGAAATTAAAATCAAATAAGGAATAAGGTGACGCATTGGACAATTTTGATAAAATCTATTCTATAAATCCCACCTAAACCCATGGACCAAACATGTCCCCTCTCCGTGCATCCTTAATTCCACGAGTTGGAATTCAAAATGGGAAAGATATCTTTTTTTTTTTTTTTTATATATTATTATAATAAACAAATTAGTTGAGAGAAAGTTTGAGACGCATTCGTTCAAATTCTTTATTTTCTTGAATATTATTTTTATTAAACAAAAGACAAAATTTTTATGATAAAATAAGTTCCAAATGGTAAATGTAATTGATTTAATTAAACCAAATAATAGATTTCCCCCAATCCAAATCTTATACATAGTACCAATAAGCACANCGTGCATCCTTAATTCCACGAGTTGGAATTCAAAATGGGAAAGATATCTTTTTTTTTATTTTTTTATTTATTATTATAATAAACAAATTAGTTGGGAGAAAGTTTGAGACGCATTCGTTCAAATTCTTTATTTTCTTGAATTTTATTTTTATTAAACAAAAGACAAAATTTTTATGATAAAAAAAGTTCCAAATGGTAAATGTAATTGATTTAATTAAACCAAATAATAGATTTCTCCCAATCCAAATCTTATACATAGTACCAATAAGCACACATCCAAGTATTCACAGCTTTGATAAATTTTCACTATCTATTATCTTTTAATGTTCACAACTTCCATAAAATTTGGGGTGATTATATATTTATGTTTTAATTAGATAAGTGCAGAAAAAAAAATTCACAAAAAAATTAAATTTTGTGTATTGCACGTAGGACACACTAGTTAGTTAGTTTTAAGGGCGCAACTAGAAGAAATTGGGTGGGTCGATGGGTTATATCGGTTCAAGTTCAACTTAATATATGAAAACCTCTAAACCAAACTCAACTTTAGCAATTTTAACCCGAGCCCAACTAGTGATTAAGTTTTTGAATTTGAGTTTAGCTCAAGTTATATNTATATGAAAACCTCTAAACCAAACTCAACTTTAGCAATTTTAACCCGAGCCCAACTAATGATTAAGTTTTTGNACCAAACTCAACTTTAGCAATTTTAACCCGAGCCCAACTAGTGATTAAGTTTTTGAATTTGAGTTTAGCTCAAGTTATATAATTTGAGTTGCAATTCAAGTTAAACTTGAGTTGATATCGGTTTTTTAATTAATCAAATCCAAATTGAACAAAAATAGGTTTAGTTTTGTGTTTAGTCCTAAAATTGAAGCTAAAAATTATATATTTTTTCATTATCAAAGCTAATTAGCAACAAAAAGAATAAATCTCACATCTGCAAAATAGGATTCAAACATTAATAACAATTATTGAGGGTGCAACACAAATACTTTAAAATCTCTTATATATATATATATAGTTTTTTTAAAAAATTTGGGTTAAATTTGAGTTTACCTTAATTTTTTAAATTCGAGTTAAATTTGTCAATTTGAATTCCAACTCAAGTAGAGCCCGAATTAAATTTGAATTGAGATTTTTTGGTTCAAATCCAATTTAAATATTAAAAACATCAAATCTAACTATTAAAAAATTCATAATGAATTTGAGTTGAGTTCAAGTTAGTCCCGTACACTCATACTTNCAACTCAAGTAGAGCCCGAATTAAATTTGAATTGAGATTTTTTGGTTCAAATCCAATGTAAATATTAAAAACATCAAATCTAACTATTAAAAAATTCATAATGAATTTGAGTTGAGTTCAAGTTAATCCCGTACACTCGTACTCAGCCTATCATGTGATTCTTGTACGTGCCACAATCTTATTTGTCATAATTGAGTTCCACAATTGTTATCTTGGAATAGAAAAAAATATTGAAAATTTCCCTAATTTTTTTTTAATTTTTTGCAATTATACTAATAGTGAATTATTCCACTTTTTTTTTTTTTTGCAAAATTCCTAAAATAATAATCCAGTTAAAGAAGAAATCAAATATCAAATACCAGACTAGACTTCAGTTCTGCCCAACAGAGACACCGCCGGTTTGGCCAAAACTATATAAACCCTATTCCCCGCCCAAAAACCCCTTCTGAGAACCCCTCTTGTGTGTATTCCCAAAACCAAGACTCTCTCTCTGTGCGAGGGGGAGGTGAGATGGCCGTAGACAAGAATAAGCTAGAAGATGAAGCGAGTATTCATCGCTTCTACAAAATAGTTCTCAGCTGGGACTATCTTCGCCTTCTCAATGAATCTGGCGTATTTACTTCTTTCGACTTCTCTCTCTCTCTCTCTCTCTAAATATGTATATTCAGCCATTTTAATTGATGCTGTGATTCGTGTGATTTTTATTTTGGAGCAGAAAAATAAGAAGAAGATTGGGGATGGAAGTGTTCTGGGTCTGACTCAAGTAAAAAATACATACAAAGATGTTGATGACTATACTGCAACCTTTGAGCCACTACTTTTTGAAGAAGTTAAGGCTCAGATACTTCAAGGAAGAGACGAGGAAGAGGGTATTGAATTTTTATTTTTATTTTCGTTTATTTTGTTCATTCGTTTTAGTATTTATGATTTTTCCAGCTTTAGAGCATGCCCATTAATCGATTTTGCTCGATTTTTCATTATCTCTTGGATTTATAGGCGTCCTGGAAAGAATTATTCAATGGCTGATGTATTGGCACTTTAAAACAGCTTTAGTCACTCATTTTCTATGACTGGAATAGTGTAAAGTTTTTGTTTTTGGAGTAATAGGAAATTTGGTCACTTTTCGGTTTGTGTAATTGGAAGGTCTGAATTAAACAGAGAAGGCTGTCATTCTCTCTTTTCTCATGTGTTTTGTATGTCTTTTTTGGTCATAGCAGAAACAGAATGGACCACCTGTATTGTATTAGAATGCTCCGAAGATGATTGTTTTCACTTAGCTATGGTCTTTTGTGATCACGGGGCATCAATATCGCAGAATGATCTGCTATTGATTTCAACAAAGAAGGTAGTTAGTCAGTTGATTGTGTTCAGATATTGTCTATTTTGTGCTTTCAGAATGGTGCTTCTGTTCGGTGCTTTTAGAATTGTGTTTTTCTTTCTGTGTGTTTGTTGATATTCTAGCAAACAGATAATAAAGCCTGTTTATTAACTTTATTTGCACATCGCCTAATCTCCTAAATATGTTTGTTTAATTAACTACCTTTATTTGCTCAGAAATCTCTTTTATTTTACGTGTATGGTGGGTTTCTTTTTGCAGTTTGGAGAGGCCAAAGAACTTCCAACTACATATGCGTTTGCATTGGTTGAGCATCGTCAAGGAGACAAAATCAGACTTAGAATGAATTTAAGTGGAGAGGTCAACCAATTAAATACAACTCAGGTCGAAACATGCCCGAGGCTGTTGAATATGTGTTCTGTTGTTGGTCAAGTCAATAAACCCTTGCACATTCTGAAGGTATCCTTCTATCGTAGAATGATTTCTGTTCCCAAACGATTTAATTTATATGTTATTATACTTTAGCTCAAAAAAAGATGTTATTTTACTGGGCAGAAGGTGTACGGTGTATGGTGTTATTTACATCGCTACAGCATTAGTGGCAAAAACATGCCCTTGCTCAGTTTAGCTGGAATTTCTGTTGGAAATAAGAACTATGCGAGAAGGGTATACAAAAATTGATGCTTTTATGTTGAACAGGATTGAAAAAGTAATTTGGGACCTATATTTTGTATTCGGTAAACTTCCGTAAGATAGATGAATGGTGATAGGCTCGGCCTCTCAAGCATGAGCACTTATTAGACTCTTAAAGTAGCCACTTGGTACAAATATACCAAATATTATGTCTGAATCCAGCTAACCTCTCGGTAAGCGGGACCACACAGAGTAATAGCCTCTAGTGGTGGTATGTTAGAGTGCAGATGCTAACTGTTCTCAGTGAATTCCTTTTTGTTGCCTATCCACTAAATGATAGGGAATGCCATTTTCATTTCATATGGTCATTCAGTTTGTTTTTTATTCCATTCATGCACATCAAATGTCGAGCAACAGCGGCAACCTTCTTTATTGCTATTTTTCTCCTTGCTTCATCTTCCTCCTCCTTGCTGTCACTATCACATGGTTATGATCATTTTTTTCTATTTATTTTACCAGTTTTACGCAATAAATCGACTGCACTTGCATTACCCCCAAACACAATCACAGGATGGTCTTGCGAATAAATTTGGTATTTTAAATCTAGATCAGTGTCCAATGATGCCATATAATTTGCAGATTTGCAGCCTATCAAGTATTGCGCGTGAATACGTTGCTCTGCGGTCAGTTAGTTCCCTCCCTTTTAGAGATTTGATATTAACAGCTGCTGAAAGCAACTATAGCACTGAAGATCGTGCCTGGAAAATATCTAAACCCCTAATGGAGTTTATAAGAGGCAATCACAATCCATCTCAACTGGAGGCAATACATGTGAGTTTGTAATCAGATTATGTTATCCTGTTCCACCTATTCTCAATCCAGTTTAGCTGCCTGTGGGTAGAATTCGTTTTTATTAGTCGTATGGTACCACATATTTTATGACACATATTCAGGTTAATGTAGTTTTTAATACCTCATCCACCCTCCTTTTTCTTCTCCTACCCTTTCTAGCCCGTGGCCAGAATGCAGTTGTTGTTAACTGTGGGTTACCACAGATTTTATGGCACATATCAGGTTGATGTAATTCTTAATATTTCACCCACCCTCTTCTTTATCCTCCTACCATTTCTCTCACATGCATTCTCTATCACTTTTTTGTATTTCCCTAGCATACATTTACTCAATTCAATAATCTTGTTTATTGCAGGCGGGCCTTTCTCGTAAAACCTTTGTCCTGATACAGGTTTGACATTTGCCTTTAAGCAACTAAATGTTTGTTACATATCATTATAAATTTTAGTTGCGGTATCCAATTATTATATTTCTCATTTCTCAAGCAAACAAATATTGCTCATTCTGTCTAATAATTACCAAAAATCTTATATCACATTCTGAAAGTTCTACATGTGTTGCTACTTATGTGGTTTAGTGATATATTTTGTCGACAGCACATGTTAAATGTTCTAGTCACTGTAGGCATAGGAGATAAGCCTAACACATCCTGGGATACTCTTGAAATGAATATTTGGTTTTTGAGTATGATGTGTTATTACGTGAGCATATGTGGTATCAATTTGTTACCTTTATTTGAGCATGTGGAACCTAACAGCATGCTTGCCTCTAGGGCCCCCCAGGAACAGGAAAAACGCAAACTATCCTTGGGCTCCTTAGTGCCATTCTGCATGCAACTCCTGCAAGAGTACACTCTGACAAGTAAGTATCTCATTTTGTCTGTCTTGTTAAATCATCAACTGGTTTTCATAGAATTCTCTGGTTGTTTGTGTTTGCTGAGGTGTTGTTGGGGCAAACAAATAACTATGAATAGAAATATTGTATTCATTCACTTCTTTAATAGATTAATTCAATTTCCTTCTTTATGCAGGGGGAAAATGTGTGGAATAAAACGTGAGCCAGAATTACCCATTCATGAAAAGTATGTTTTGGTGCTTTTCTTTTTCTTTATCAATATTGCTTTGGATTCTTTTCTCTTCATTGAGGATGACCTAAATGGCTGCTTCTGTTGTGTAGGAACTCCTTTCATTCATGCTTTTTCTCTTTTTCCTTATATATTCTGTATTGCAATTGTTTCTAGGTTTGGTTGTAAGTGGGGTTTGGACTTTGGAATAATGCAACATCTTGTTGATTTAACGAGGGCTTGGTTATGGAAGGTTTCTAAAGTTGGGATTTTACTTGGTCGAAGGAAGGTTCTAGAGATCATGTATGAGCAGAGGCTAGTAATTGCTTAATTTCATCAGTGCTAGGTTGCATGAAACCCAGGAAACGGTGTGCCAGAAATCGTGAAAGGTTGCTACTACAAAGTTCANAGGGCTTGGTTATGGAAGGTTTCTAAAGTTGGGATTTTACTTGGTCGAAGGAAGGTTGTAGAGATCATGTATGAGCAGAGGCTAGTAATTGCTTAATTTCATCAGTGCTAGGTTGCATGAAACCCAGGAAAAGGTGTGCCAGAAATCGTGAAAGGTTGCTACTACAAAGTTCATGAAAGGTTGCTACTACAAAGTTTTTCAAGTTAAATAAGGAGTGGGTTGGGGTTGATGGGCACTTGTTACATTAGGATTTGAGGGTGAATGGATGGCTGTTCTACGGTGGTGAAGAGTATTCACTAATTATGAATGGTAACTTAGAATAAGAAGATGAGAGCAAGAAGAATAGGGAGCATTCGGGTATCTCATCTACTAAAATCTTTTTGTTCCACATANACGGTGGTGAAGAGTATTCACTAATTATGAATGGTAACTTAGAATAAGAAGATGAGATCAAGAAGAATAGGGAGCATTCGGGTATCTCATCTACTAAAATCTTTTTGTTCCACATACAAAGTTAAACAATGGCAGAAAACACACACACACACACACTCTTTCTCTTTCTCTCTCTCCCCCTGGCAGTACTACGGTTTAGTTGGACAAAATTTTGTTTTGAAAAGAAAAGATATATTTCCAATGTAAATTCCCAACATTTGCATCAGGTTAATGTTTTTTTTGAAGAAAGAAAGGAAGGGTGGGGGGTAACAATTCAACTGCATTTTCCACCCTGAATTATTTAAATTTCTATAGATTATTCTGCATAAAAGATTAATGTCTATCTGCAATTTTACAACTTCAAATGTCATATCAACCCTTCACTACAATTCTAATTGTTCACATTGAAGTTTGATCTATTGCTTCCTATAAGGAATATTGACCCAATAAGTCTTTTGTTCCCATTCTGGAATTCAATGTAGGTGCCTCCTCAATCAAGAAGCTATTCTAAGTTGGATGTTTATAACTTATCCAAATTTCTTTTGCTAGCTATTTTTTCCACTTTTTAGTTTATTTGTCTAGTCTTTTTGTTTGATTTGAATAAGTATGCCAATTTGCTACTACAGTAGGGAAGTTATTGTAGATGGAGTTCTAGGGTTTTGGGAAGACAAAGAAGCTAAGGTCCTGAATTGTGCACCAATGTCAATTCTTTGATGATTTGATTAGAGTGGAATGCAAGACTTTTCAATGGTCTTTGCCTTTCATTAGATGTGTTAGTGGATAAAATTGTGTTCCTGGCCTCTTTTTGAACCAAAGCCAGCAGATTTTTCGGAGAGTTGCTTCAGTTGGATCTTCATCAAAATTGGAAGGTGGCTCTCATTTAGTTTTTTGCACTATCTTTCTATTCTTGAATTGTACTTTGTCTTGCTTTTGTTTGAGGATGTCTTGTCATCAACATTGTAACTCTATTCTTGATTCTTATCTATAATAAAATTCTTCTGTTTTAAAAGAAGTGTGCCACTTTGCTATTGATATTTTATTTCTTTTTTCTTTCCGGCCTTTCAATTTTATGCTTCTCCCCAAATCCATCACTTCTTATTGTAGACCCAGTCACCATCTCTGATCTGGTTATAGATGTGACTAGTTCAGACTGTGACATCATATATCGCTCTTTCTTTTCCCCCCTCTGTTATATGTTCTTTTTCCTCATATTGATTCTTGTCAATTCCCACCTCCACTCAACTCAACAAAGTATTATTGCAATTATTTGGTGTATTGTTCTATCCTTCGCGACATGATAATCCTTAGTATTTGTTACCTCTCTCAAGTTGGGACACTAGTTTAACTAAATAGAGCTTTCTGACTTTGACCGACCTTAAATTCGTACCTGGACGTTGCATTNTAGAATTAATTTCAGTCTATCCCTATTCCTTAACTCTCATTGGGCTCCTTGCTAATTCGCACCTAGGTTGAGATAATTCATAAATGCTGGAAGATAGTAATACAACATGGAAGACGTGGACTCAAATAAATAAGCTTCCAAGTTGAATGCTTAATACCTGAATATAAATTCCTAGGGCAGTAGGAAGGTGGCAGGTCATTCTTAATACTGACAAGAATCATGGTAAATATTGAGATTGGAGGTTAAAAATGCCAAGAAATTTAATTATAGTAGAACATCACCTGATGTGAATCAAGGAATCTCTTTTTTCTTCCTCCTCGTACACAATTGACTTGTCTATATGGCTTAAGGTCGCAGTATTGGTCATCGACTTGAAGGGTTCTGAGACACATTGGTTGTGGTATCACGGCGTGTTATCAGACGATACGACCTAAAAGAAGAAGTTGAACGTAGAACCGTATCATTTGATTCAGAGACAATAACACGGCGACTCGGGATTGACTCGAAGATGACACGGCCGATTCCGGCGAGATTTGGGGTTTATAAATGATGTGGAATGGTATCGACTCAGAAGATGTTGAGTCGGATACGACTTGGTCAACTTGTATCAATATTGGCTGCTACTTTGAACCTCGCTTGTCTATAGCCCTCACAGCCACATTATCCAGTTATGCTGAATAGGCAAGGAGCAATAGAGTTAGGGTTGAGCGTTGAATTGTTGAAGTAGGAACATGCAAGGAATACAAGGAAAAAGTCAACCATTAGTCTAAAGCAGCCCCAACTTAATGAAGAAGGGTTAACATCCAAATGGACAAGTTGTTTTACGGGTGACACTTGGTAACATCGATAACCTAAGCTGGAGACTTGCCTAATAGAATAAATGTGAGTTCTACTATTTTAGGATGTATTTTGTGATGGGGATTTCTTTGTTGCATCATCCTTTGAAAAAACTTGCTTTAAAATGCACTAGCAACCTATGCATTGTAAGTGTTATCCTTTTCTTGAAGTGCTTTTCATATATGAATATCAATGAAAGCTAATTTAGGCGATGATGTGCAAAATCTAACGTTTGTACTGACTGAAGCATCTACTTGATATTCTTTTGACCCAATTTTTATGGCTTGGTTTTGTACTTTTTGTTTCTGAGNGTCTTATGCATGTTTGCCAGCTAATATTCAAAAATTCTTGTCTGTTTTTAGTACCTGATTAGGACCAAAGCACCAAGTATATCTTTCAAGGTTTTTAGGTTTTACTTGGAGTTGGAGCAAAATTGGTACTTAATTTAAATTTTTTCTTTTCAAATTTGTACTACCAACCTAGGAAGCACGAACACTTCATTTTGGGCAAAGTGTCGGTGTCGAACATGTCTGGGACATGGACACGTTGGGATACGTATCGGACACGTTAAAATGAGTGTTTGATTTTTTTATTGTTAAATTTTTTTTAGGACACGTTTTGGACACATTGGGGACACGCAGTCGACACGTTCAGGACACGCTGGGGACACGTTTTGGGATTTATTTTCAATTTTTTAAGAATTTTTCAGATTACATTGAACGCAGGACATGAATTTAACATAATTTTGGATACGAATACAAACTAATATACAAATGAAATAGTTTTTTAATATGAACGGAATGTGAGAAAAAATGGGATTACAAAATTTGAGGTCTTGAAATTTGATGAAAATTAGTATTACAAAATGAAATATTTTTGAAAGTAAAAGTTGTAGAAATCATTGATTATTGAATCATGAATGTTAATGTTGAATGTGTATCAATATATCTTATATTGTACTTTTTATGCAGTAATATCATGATGTGAATTTTTAGAATTAGAGAAATGATGAATTAAAAGAATATTATGATAATATTTTTATTTTATCACATGATTTATATATATATATATATAAAATACATATTATTTAACGTATCACTTACATGTCAGTGTTGTGTCCTACTTTTTAAAAAAAATTCGTGTTGGTGTGTCCGGGTCGTTTCGTATCTATCTCGTATCCGTGTCCGTGCTTCNGGCTGTGAGTGGAACCTTGAAAGATATGAGTGTACAGTTGATTATAAACGACTCAATATTGGAACCATCCAATATATCGTAAAACCTAGACAATATCATTACATCTTCTTTATTAATATGACGGAGCCTCTGGGGAAATCATTTACCAGTTCTGGTTGAAGGTATATGCACACAGATTACATGCTATCAAAGTTGACTAACAAACTTTTGTGCACTATGAGAGAAGACTTTATTGTTGTATCAATTTGGGCCAAATCCATGTATTTTAGGCTGTATGATGATGAACATCAGGTGTGTCTAATCATCTTGGTCATGCTCATGTGAGGATGGATTCATCTGCAGACTTAAAGTATGCACCACTTGTTAGAATTGCAAAAGGTCTTATGCATGTTTGCCAGCTAATATTCAAAAATTCTTGTCTGTTTTTAGTACCTGATTAGGACCAAAGCACCAAGTATATCTTTCAAGGTTTTTAGGTTTTACTTGGAGTTGGAGCAAAATTGGTACTTAATTTAAATTTTTTCTTTTCAAATTTGTACTACCAACCTAGGAAGCACGAACACTTCATTTTGGGCAAAGTGTCGGTGTCGAACATGTCTGGGACATGGACACGTTGGGATACGTATCGGACACGTTAAAATGAGTGTTTGATTTTTTTATTGTTAAATTTTTTTTAGGACACGTTTTGGACACATTGGGGACACGCAGTCGACACGTTCAGGACACGCTGGGGACACGTTTTGGGATTTATTTTCAATTTTTTAAGAATTTTTCAGATTACATTGAACGCAGGACATGAATTTAACATAATTTTGGATACGAATACAAACTAATATACAAATGAAATAGTTTTTTAATATGAACGGAATGTGAGAAAAAATGGGATTACAAAATTTGAGGTCTTGAAATTTGATGAAAATTAGTATTACAAAATGAAATATTTTTGAAAGTAAAAGTTGTAGAAATCATTGATTATTGAATCATGAATGTTAATGTTGAATGTGTATCAATATATCTTATATTGTACTTTTTATGCAGTAATATCATGATGTGAATTTTTAGAATTAGAGAAATGATGAATTAAAAGAATATTATGATAATATTTTTATTTTATCACATGATTTATATATATATATATATAAAATACATATTATTTAACGTATCACTTACATGTCAGTGCTGTGTCCTACTTTTTAAAAAAATTTCGTGTTGGTGTGTCCGGGTCGTTTCATATCTGTCTCGTATCCGTGTCCGTGCTTTTTAGCTATCAACCAACCAAACAAATCAAGCTTATGTCCCAATTATTTGGGGTCGGCTATATGAGTCCGTCTTCGCTATTCATTTCGGTCATGTGTTATATGCTCATATATGTTAAACATTTTCATATCTTTTCTTATTATTTCGTCCAAATGTTAATTTAGATCTACTCCTACTCCTAATACCATTAAGAAAAATTCTATCACTTTTTCTAACCACTTGCTCTATCTGCCTATGTTGTACATGACCGAACTACCTTAATCTATTCTCTCTCAACTTAGCTTCAATTGGAATTACTCCTACCATTTCTCTAATACGGTCATTTCGTATTCTATCATTTCTAGNGTCTTATGCATGTTTGCCAGCTAATATTCAAAAATTCTTGTCTGTTTTTAGTACCTGATTAGGACCAAAGCACCAAGTATATCTTTCAAGGTTTTTAGGTTTTACTTGGAGTTGGAGCAAAATTGGTACTTAATTTAAATTTTTTCTTTTCAAATTTGTACTACCAACCTAGGAAGCACGAACACTTCATTTTGGGCAAAGTGTCGGTGTCGAACATGTCTGGGACATGGACACGTTGGGATACGTATCGGACACGTTAAAATGAGTGTTTGATTTTTTTATTGTTAAATTTTTTTTAGGACACGTTTTGGACACATTGGGGACACGCAGTCGACACGTTCAGGACACGCTGGGGACACGTTTTGGGATTTATTTTCAATTTTTTAAGAATTTTTCAGATTACATTGAACGCAGGACATGAATTTAACATAATTTTGGATACGAATACAAACTAATATACAAATGAAATAGTTTTTTAATATGAACGGAATGTGAGAAAAAATGGGATTACAAAATTTGAGGTCTTGAAATTTGATGAAAATTAGTATTACAAAATGAAATATTTTTGAAAGTAAAAGTTGTAGAAATCATTGATTATTGAATCATGAATGTTAATGTTGAATGTGTATCAATATATCTTATATTGTACTTTTTATGCAGTAATATCATGATGTGAATTTTTAGAATTAGAGAAATGATGAATTAAAAGAATATTATGATAATATTTTTATTTTATCACATGATTTATATATATATATATATAAAATACATATTATTTAACGTATCACTTACATGTCAGTGCTGTGTCCTACTTTTTAAAAAAATTTCGTGTTGGTGTGTCCGGGTCGTTTCATATCTGTCTCGTATCCGTGTCCGTGCTTTTTAGCTATCAACCAACCAAACAAATCAAGCTTATGTCCCAATTATTTGGGGTCGGCTATATGAGTCCGTCTTCGCTATTCATTTCGGTCATGTGTTATATGCTCATATATGTTAAACATTTTCATATCTTTTCTTATTATTTCGTCCAAATGTTAATTTAGATCTACTCCTACTCCTAATACCATTAAGAAAAATTCTATCACTTTTTCTAACCACTTGCTCTATCTGCCTATGTTGTACATGACCGAACTACCTTAATCTATTCTCTCTCAACTTAGCTTCAATTGGAATTACTCCTACCATTTCTCTAATACGGTCATTTCGTATTCTATCATTTCTAGTTTTTCCACATATCCACCTTAACATTCTCATTTTCAAATTCGTACTGCTGGGTTCTATTCCAAGTTGCCCAATGCTGTGTACCTGCAGTCACACTTGAAGTGGCTTCGGGTGTCTTGCTATTGATAGTATATGTTTTATTTGGCGTACCAAGGTGATTTTATGGTTTGGGGGAAGGAAACTCCTAAAACAGAAGATATCATTGAGCTGTGATTCAATTGATGCACTAGACAGTAACATTGCCATTGAAATCAGAAGATGTAAGAAAGCACTATTTATAATCTATGGCTAGACCTAGAAGGCTTGAGAACCCGACATAAAGTCCTCAACCTTTAGGTTTGTAACAGAGTGCACGAAGCATTGAGAGCTCCAGGGCTGGGATTTTTCGGGTTCCTCCTTCCTTTGAGTCTTCTCTGTTCACTTTCCAAAAGCTTTAATTTTAGTTTATATGTTTTCCTGCAATGACCAACTGGTATGCATTCATAAAGTAAACACTCATCAAGTTCGTCCCTTGAAATAAAAAGATGTTTACTTTCTGTTGTTTTATGGGACAATGGGTTAGTTTAAGATACTCCCAAGCATTCTCAAGTCTAGTTTGGCTCTCATATATGTGATTGAGGCATTTGATCAACCATTAGACTTTGGTGATTATAATTTTATATGGAAGCTTTTGGCCTAACTTTTCTCTTGGACATGCTTGAGCTAATTATTTATTTCACTTTATGTTTTGGGAGTTTTAAATTTTTGACATGTTGAGAATCGGACCCTGGCACTCAGACACATAAAACTAGTATTTTTATACCTGCTAATAAAAAGCTTCCATCATGGATAATCAATACTGCTTTCTGGTTATTGTAGGTATTCGTGATGAAAATGACCGTGCATACAATCCTAAAATTGTGCGAATCGGTCTTAAACCTCATCATTCTGTCCAGGCAGTTTCCATGGATTACCTTGTATGTACCTGGCAATCATCAAGACATTTCTGATAGTCATGTAATTATTGTTATCATTGACTTTATTGGATTGTGACCAAACAAGATGACATGGACAGCATACCTATGTAGGTTGAACAAAAACTTGCAGGTATGGACTTCCAAACTGGTGATAAACAAAAACAAGGAGGTGCAGGAAGGGATAAAGACAGTATTCGTGCCTCAATTTTGGATGAAGCAGCAATTGTATGAAATTTTGGCCTTGTGTTGGAAAATTGAAAATAAATGTCACTGTAGTAACTTTTACTGGTTGACAGGTCTTCTCCACCCTCAGCTTCAGCGGTTCAGTTCTTTTTAGTAAATTAAATCGCGGATTTGACATTGTTGTCATAGATGAAGCTGCTCAAGCTGTAGGTTTCTTTACCTTTATGACTTTTAATATAGTTTCAATCTTAATACGTGTTTCTGTAGTATGCCACCATGATTACTTCTTCAGCTATTATTGACATGTTAAGGAGTGGCACAATTGTCTGTAAATTAAGCAGGAAGGCACCTCAGTATATACAATGTTTTTGATGAAGTATAGGTGGATGTCATTAGGCAGCAGCAATGGTCTTAATGTCACTGTTGGAATGTAGTTCTTTGTCACGTGAATCAGCTTTGCTTGTAATTATAATGTTCCTTATTTTTTGTTTACAGGTGGAACCATCAACACTTGTTCCCTTGGCCAATGGATGTAAACAAGTATTTCTGGTATGTATCCTATCTTAGTTTTGCTACAGGATTTCTTCCTAGATCTGAGAATTTTTTTTTTCTGCCATATGGTACTTACTTTCCTAGTTGTTCAGAGATATGGTTAAATANCAATGGATGTAAACAAGTATTTCTGGTATGTATCCTATCTTAGTTTTGCTACAGGATATCTTCCTAGATCTGAGAATTTTTTTTTTCTGCCATATGGTACTTACTTTCCTAGTTGTTCAGAGATATGGTTAAATCCCATATGTTAACTCTGTAATAGTCCACTAATTATTTACACATTAAGTCTCAGACTATTATTCAATGAGGGAATGTTTCAGTTTCAGGACAGACTAGGGTACTGTGAATAAGCAGAAATTACAGAACATATTGATGCCATGTTTGAACTTGTGGATATATCTTTGATCAAAAAAAAAACAACTTGTGGATATATGTAACCTATTTTTGAACTGTTTCACTATTTTAGAGAGCCAATACAAGTCTGTGGATGTCTATTTGGTCAAACATTGATGCTTCTAGAAAGCATGAGTACATATGGAACTTACTTCTGCTTTTGTGGACGTCACTCTATCCTCATCAAGATCCATGCCATGCTAACATCTCTTGTCCCTTCCTCCTTCCAATTTTCTGTTGAGGAACCATTTATACTTAAATGCTTTTCAGGTTATTTTTTCCTCCTTTTTCTTAAGTAGCTACTTCTTTTTCTTTTTCTTCTTGAGGTTGGTGATCCAGTACAATTGCCAGCCACCGTAATTTCTCCTATTGCTGAGAAATTTGGGTAAGAATTCTATTTGGTGATGAGGATACATTACATGTCTTTGTAGCTTAGGACTAATAATTTTTGTGTTCTCTGGGACCTTGTGTATAGATATGGAATGAGCTTGTTTAAAAGATTCCAGAGGTCTGGCTATCCAGTACAGATACTGAAGACTCAATATCGCATGCATCCCGAGGTCAGTTGAAGTTTTCCTAGAAATTATTGTCAAGACTAGTGTTTATGATTACAGTTGATCAGAGTAACACACTGTTTCTGAAGCTTATACTTGTGAGTTATGATGTAGTATGTAACAGATTGGTCCACCAAGCTCTTTTCACTTCAAAGATGATGTTTGTTACAGAATGCAGTTTTTGATACAGTGAAACCATCCAGCAACTGATATGATTTATCATCCCTATTTTTTTTTTTTCAGAATATTTGTATACTGAGTGGTTCTAGTCCTATTAACCATGCAGATAAGAAGCTTTCCTTCAAGGGAATTTTATGACGAGGCGCTGGAGGATGGGCCTGATATCCTAGACCAGACCAAGCGTTTGTGGCATGAATACCGCTGCTTTGGACCTTTTTGCTTTTTTGATATACATGAGGGAAGAGAGTCCCAGCCCTCTGGAAGTGGATCTTGGGAAAATGTTGATGAGGTTGAGTTTGTCCTCCTCATGTATCAGAAATTGGTGACTAGATATCCAGATCTCAAGTCAAGTTCCCGACTTGCAATTATATCCCCATATAGACATCAAGTCAAGCTCTTCCGTGATAGGTTTCGGAATACTTTTGGCGTGGAGTCAGACAAAGTAGTGGATATCAACACTGTTGATGGGTTCCAGGTAATGTCTCCTCTACCTCTTGTTTTGTTTTGTTATATCCACTTGTTACGCCTAAAATTTTTTTTCGTGTTCGCGTACTTTAGCCACATTTACCTTATTCCGTAAATATTGTTGCATCATTTGGTTTACATTGGTTGCATGATATTGTAGTTTATGANGGTAATGTCTCCTCTACCTCTTGTTTTGTTTTGTTATATCCACTTGTTACGCCTAAATTTTTTTTTCGTGTTCGCGTACATTAGCCACATTTACCTTATTCCGTAAATATTGTTGCATCATTTGGTTTACATTGGTTGCATGATATTGTAGTTTATGATCATGTCCTAGGGCTAGATATTACCTCAAGAGATTTTTGTGGGCACCATCAAAGATGTTGCAGCTTTTTCAATAGGTTGTCGTAATATTTTGCTAACCAACAGATCTGCATATATCTCGTAAAACCAACTCTCTGATTTTGTTTACAGGGACGAGAAAAAGATGTTGCAATCTTTTCATGTGTTAGGGCGAACAAGGATAGGAGCATTGGGTTTGTGGCTGATTTTCGACGAATGAATGTCGGTATTACCAGAGCAAGGTCTTCTGTTCTGGTATGGCTTTATTCAATATGATGTTTTCCAGAAGCATTTTCATAAAATTTCACAAGCTTGATCCCATCATTTACGAGCTTGGTTCCATTGTTTTACTAGGTGGTGGGTTCTGCGTCAACATTGAGAAAAGATAAGCACTGGCGAAATCTTGTTGATAGTGCTGAGCAGAGAAATGCCCTCTTCAAGGTAGAGTTGCAATTACCTGATCAAGTGACCTTAGGATTTCATATTCTTTCCTTCATGAAAAAGACTTTTGAGTCCATTGAGAAGTCCCAATTTTATCTTGCCTTTTGTATTGACTTCAAATAAATCCAATGATATCAATTCAATATATTTTTGTCTGTTGTTTCATGAAAAAAGAATTATACTTAAATTTTGAATAATAGCTGAACGGTGATGTCATAGTGTATATTTTTTTCCTTTTTCATTGCCACCTTAACTTGCATTTTTGCACAGCTGGTTTGCAATGTCTCATGCTTCGTTATCTTCCTGTATAGTCCCGCATCTTGAATTCGTTATTTTCCCATGTAGATCTGCACCTTGAAATAATCCCATTGGTGATCATAAATATTTATATGTTTGTGTGAACAACTGCTAACAAGCTCCTCTCAGGTGTCAAAACCCTACACTGAGTTTTTCAGTGATGCGAAGCTTAAATCCATGGCAGTGGATTCAATGCCAGACCGTCGTCCTGAGGAAGCTTCCGATGATATAGAAATTACTGTGCCCACTGATGGTAATGTTGCATTCCCAGAAGAAGCACCAGCGGAAGATAATGACTGGGGAGATGGAGACGGTGAAGGGTTTGATGGGGGCTTTGACGAGGACTGAGTTATGAAGCGGAAGCAGATGATAACGAATGGGAAGATGGAGACGGAGAAGGTTATGGCGTACGCCCCGCGTTGATGAGAGCTGAGTTGACCTATTTCAACATAACAATGTCTGGCTATATGATGATGGGATTTTGGTCACTTTACTGCAGCTTGATTTTGCCGATCACACTATTGTGCTGCGGCTTGCCACAACCCAGTCAGAAAAAGTTGATTGATGTTAATATAGTCAAATGTAGGAACAAGGGAATCAAATTCTTCATGATTTAATTGATTTTTTGGGCTAGTAGTTTATGTTAGCAAAAGCTTTTGCTTTATGTATCCGAACATGGCTACGAAATGGGTGAACTGTTATGCTTGAGACATACAAAAAGGGATATGTTTTTCACAGAAGTTCACTACACCGATGAGTTCTAAACTATGCTATTTTTATAAATTAAGCGCCCAAACTAATTTTTGTGTCAATTTAGTCTTTTAATTATTGAATTTGGCATTTTAGTACAAATTCGTTGTTAAATTTAAAGAAAGAGTAATATTATTTAGATTTAAAAATGTAACTTTATTTGTTGAACTGATTTATTATGATTTTTGAATTGATTGTAGGTTTAATCAAACATTAGCACTTGTTTTTCATCTAATGTTTTAATAAAATTACATCATTAGGTTAGCAAATAAATTTAATTTTTAGGTTTAAATAGCATTACCTTTAACGGAAAATTGCACACGTACACATCATGTGTGGCAGGGGTACACATCATAGTTAATACAATACATGAGATGTATTAGGAGTGAAACTTGGGCATGTCAATCCGAACCCAATTTGAAAAAAATAAGATTTGGATTGAGGTTTTTAATACTTGTGTTTGACCTGAGCCGAAAAGTATCAACCCAAATTGAATTCGGACAATACCCAAGTTGACGACTTAGGTTACTAGGTTCAACTCAAATATATAAATTAGATTCAACCCGAATGTATTTAAAAATAAATATATAAATCAATAAATTCAATAATATAACTTACAACTGGGGTCTATACTTCACAATTTACTTTAACAAATCTAACAACAATTCTAATTCGAAACCAATTCGAATTAAGTAATTTGAACTCAATTCGAATGCTAACTTGAGATCAGTGTGAATTAAATAATTTGAATTCAACCCTAAATTGTTTGAATTTAACTTAGGCAATACTCGAGTCGAGTACCTCTTATTAGAGTTGAAAATTATAAGTCTAGCGTTGACTCTTTAACTATTCCGAATAACACCCGTATGATGTAAACTTGATGTGCGCATGAGATTTTTTGTTTAAATTAATGACAAATTTTAAAGAAAAATATCATATTGAATTAAATTGCATACTTAAAAAATTAAATTAAAATAAAAAGTAATTTGAGAATTTAATTGATACAAACGACATAATAAGATCATCAATATTACTTATCGCATGTGAAGAAGGTAATACCAAAAGTTGTTTGATGATGAAGTAAGGAGAGTCAAATCACACAAATGCAGCTTCAAACTTGAAAGCCAAGAACAAAGGAACAAATTGACAAGATGAGAGGAAACTAATGGATATGATTTTACCACGTGTCTTATGTAGAACAAGTAGTTGTGGGGTAGATGAAGTGCTCCAGTGTGGTTTCATCATCGGTCACTGGGCAGTCAAAAGTTTTCTCATCAAACGGCTTAGACTTGTCCGGCGTCTTATCCGTGACTCCGACCATCACCTCCGGTGTCACCACCGGTATGGCACCGGGAAATGGATTCTTGTCCCTGAGTTCTTCTTCTTCTTCCTTATCAACTAATCCGACCAGGGAAGTCATCCTCAATTGCATCAGTTTTGGGTCTCCGTGGTGATCTTCGTATGTTTCGCAGTCAGAGAGCCAAAGAACATCGGGATTATCAGTCTGACATATAGCCGGCACCGGTGGTTCAATCCNGGGAAGTCATCCTCAATTGCATCAGTTTTGGGTCTCCGTGGTGATCTTCGTATGTTTTGCAGTCAGAGAGCCAAAGAACATCGGGATTATCAGTCTGACATATAGCCGGCACCGGTGGTTCAATCCTTGAAGCAAAAGTCTGATCGGATGAAATGTTCGGCAAAGAATCATTTGCCGAAGAAAGGGAAGCATCTCCCGGAGAAACCGCCGGTGAAATTACATGAATACTGACAGTTTCAGGCACCGGAGACACGACCGGACTGACCACCGGCGAGGAAAAGCTTTGACTACCGGTGAAATTAGCTGCTGGAGGTGGCGCATGGATATGACCTACTGGCGGAAGTGAGAAATTAAGATTACCAATGAAATCTTCCGGCGAAGGAGACGCTGAACGGTGATCTACCGCCGGCGATTGTGAACTATTATCAACGAAGAAATTTGCAGGTGCAGGCTGAGGCGTCATTTGTGGCGATAAATGACGCGATGCAATCTGAGACCTTAGACTAAGAATTCCTCCCAATCCATGAACAGCAACATCTCTGCCATAGAACAAGCCAGGCATAACAACAGCAACTCCGTCGACGGTGATGACGTCATACTCCGGCCCTGGCCTCCTCTCAATAAGAATATCACGATTTTTCAGCATCGTATCGAAGACAGTAACAGAGGGAAGTCCTCTGAGATCGTCGAGAGCGAGGCGTTGTGGAACGACGTGGTACCGGAGAATGGTGGTGTAGTCCGACGCCGTGTTGGTCATGTCGAGAGCGAAGAGATTCGAGTCGGTGGGAGCAAAGAATGTGAAGTTAGATCCGTCGATGACATCGTAGAGGACGTCAGAGACGGCGATGGCGTTGCAGAAGAGATTGTAGCCTCTGGCTCTGAGGACTGAGAGCATGGAATCGATTTCATAAACCGGAATGGAGTTGACTGCGCTGGGCAGAGAGATGAGGAGGAGAGTGAAGAAGAGTGTCAGGATATTGCCGGAGAGGTGACCGTTATCGGACGCCATTGCCGGAGAAGAAGAGAGTTCCGAAGCGGTCCTTGGTTCTTGGGGGGTAATGGGAGGATTTTGGCGGGGTTTTCTTCGATTGAAGTTGAAATAAACGTGAATGTTAGTTATGGCTGTTGCTGTTAATTACGACGTTGCCATGGACTATTGATAGGACGATAATACCCCTCATAGTATCAACAAAGCACGCTGTTATTGAGTTGGGCTCAAAATCCTGGGCTCAGGGCTAAAGGCCCTTAACTTGAGTTAGAGTTACATTGTGTTGGCCCATACAAGATGATAATTGGGAATTCACAAGTATGGATTCATTACCATCTCTTTCCCTTGTTTTTAATTTCCTTTTTTTTGTTAGGGATCGGATTTGAAGCGATGACAAGAGTTTATACGGTCAAATGTATAGAGTAATGCTACATGGACTTAAAATGTAGACCTGTTAATCTTAACCATTGATTTCACAGTCGAGAATCATACTCTCAACATGGGAGTGCGGCTGCTTATCAAATACGTTTCCGAAATTTCGCTATAAATAGAAAATCTTGTATTCCCACATCCGTATGCATTATACACGATAAGACTTGTGCATTACAATGAAAAGTTCACAATGGCAACAAAAAAAAAATTGGGTTAGTTGTTAAACTTATGTAGGCCCAAGGCCTTTGTTGAACATCCCTACAATGGCCTTGAGCATCACCTGAATGTAACCCATCAAAGGCTTTAAATCTACACCATTCAATGAATCAGACCTAGATCTGAATTTGAATCCACTTGGTCATGAAATAATTGATTTTTTTTTTGATAGATTCGTCGATTTTCAATTCAAATCCACTTTATTATTTCCAAATATAATTATTATTCGCTTTGAATTACACATATGAATAATTGAATATAACTTTAAGTAATTACTTGATGAAATTGAATTGAAATTTTGTATTTGATTTGGTAAAATTTAACTTTAATTAAGTTAATCGGATAAGATCGAACCTAGGGTTGGATTTTCAACCTTTAACAAAGATATAGTAATTAAGAAACTAATATTTTATGAATATTCAAATCAAATTCAGGTTGATCTTTAAAATATAATTTATGAGGTGTCATCAGTTTGTAAATTTACATATAAGTCCATGCTCAAAGTACTTGTAACTCACGTGCTTCAATTTATATCAAAAAACTAAACGATAATCTGAGTCATGGTCACATTTCTACCAATTCATAAATTGAGTGAGCAAATTGAGGAATTAAATGTTTGAGGCTATAAATTGAGAATCGAAATATCTTTCGAGGTATAAAGTGAGATTAGTTAAAAAAAAAAAAAAAACCTTTAGTTGAGTTTAAGATCTTCATGATCTAAATTAGCCCCAAAGATACTATTGGGAATCGATTCAGTAGTTAAATCTATATGAATTCATTTTTGTTCTTTTATTCTGGGTATAATACAACACGGAATTAGATAGTTTAAGTCTTTCTTAAATTATTTATTTTATAAATGAGTGGACACACGACACGATATGATTAATAAATGAATCGGGTACAAGTGAAGTTAATAAAAAAAAAATACACGACACAAATCTAATATGACATGATTTGTTGGACATAAATTAATAAACGAATCGGGTATAAGTAAAATATTTTTTAACACGAACCCACTAAAACTTAACACGAATAAGATACAAGTAAAGCTAATCACCTTTTCTTTTTTGGGGGGAGGGGGAGACAAATAGGCAAGTTTGAATCCAATTTTGATATGAAAAAGATTACTCTATATAACACAAAATTAGATTGGGTTTCCGTGCCCAATTTTCAACCTTTAATGATTGAATATGGACAGTGAAATTAAAATCTACAATTTAATCAAACCGAATTCATATCAAAAATTTTAAATCGAATTAAGATTCAAATCGATTGAAATCCCAACCTACTTAAATCATGATTAAAATAAACTATACGAGGTCGGCACACCGTACTAACTTTCACACCTCCCATCGTTTTTACTAATCAGCCCATACAACTCCTTATTATTCATTTGTCATGTCCAAGACTTAAGCATAGGAGTGGATGTAGAGGCCACATGTGGAGGGCTCAAATCTCACCCTCACTTCTCCCACAATAAATAATAAAATATCAACAAAAGAAAAACTTTAAATTTAAATATAATCAAAGTGGCGAATCAATTCAATGATCGAGGAATATAGAACTTTGAAAGATTAGATGATATGATCTGATCGAAGAGAGGATTAGTCGAAATGTACGTAAATTGATTTAGACATTCTTATAATAACAAAAAAATAATAATAATTAGGTGAGAGGTCAACATTGTTGCACCCCAATTAGTTGAGTACAATGTAACATCTTAAGGGTGAGGAGAATTAGGTTTTCAATGTTACCTAACATTTTTCAATATTCACTGAAAATAAATTTTATTTTTAAGGTTAATTATAAAATGTCCCCTCTAAATTTGGGTTATGTTATAATCAACTCCTTATGGTTTCAATTTAAACAATTTGGCTCTTTCAAGTTTTCATTGACCTGAATTAACTGATGAAATAGACGAATAAACATAAAAGTCCTAAAATACAACTCCAACAATAACCTTATTTTTTTCCCTCTTTCTTGAGATGGTTCGTGTTAAAAAATATTCAACATATAATTAATTCGTTTATTAATTGGCGTCTAACGAATCGTGTCATATTAGATTTATTTTGTGTATGAATAATGTATAATCGACATATAAATAAGTCGTGTCGTATATTTCTTTTGATTGGTTTTACATATACCCAATTAATTTATTAATTGTGTAGTATCGAGTACACTCATTTACGAAGTNTGGCTGGATGGCTTGGCTCCATTAATATTGGAAGGACAGTCGGTTGGGTCAATGTGAAGGCCGTCCTTTTTCATTGAAATAATTAATTCTTCTGTCCTTTACAATAGGTAATTAAATAGTGTCTTTTTTCGACTTTTTTAAGTCCAGTCATTAAGTAATAATTGTTCAAGTACATTATTATTAAAACGGACTTGACTACCTTTACCGACAGAAAAAAAATGGATACCCTAACTTTAAAATTTATTATTTTAATAGATTTTTTTATAATTTCGATAAGTTATTTTATAACTAAAAAATTTATAATTTTTATGGATAATTTAACACTTTTATGAGTATTTTTATCATTATTATGGTAATTATTTTTACCACTTTTTTTAGGGTATAAAAAAAATTACTAATTTTGTGAGTGATTTGCCACATTTTTGAATATTTTTATTATTATTGTGGATATTTTTAATATTATTGTGATAATTATTTTTATCACTTTTTTTAATACCATAATAATAATAAAAAAACTATAATAATAATAATAAAATTTATAAATATGATAGATAGAGGTATGATACCGAAATTTATTTTTTCGGTAACATAGACAAGTCGTATTAAAATAAGAAGGTCTTCTTTGAGGTTTCATTGTGCACGAGGGAAGAGGAACCAAAAATGATGCCATAATAACTCTCTTTGTTTGATAGTTGAAAAGAAGAGAATGATTAATTTGTTATTGAAAAACACAACATAGCGAATAACTTTTTATAAAAAAAAGCTAAGAACAAAAAGGATAATCAAACACTCATGTATATAATAATAAAGCATATAGTCCTGTTTGAACAAAGATTAATAACAATCCGACGATTTATATTATAACTTAAATTTTAATATTTTAACCACAATAATATAATTTATTTACATTTAAACTTTTTAATCACATTAAAAAAAAAGTGATTTACATGATGGCACCCTACTTTATATATATTCATTCTCTTCAATAAATAGACCTGATGGTGTATTTTAACGTAAAACAAATTTGTGATGACGAGTAAATAAAAGAAACAACAGTGGAATTGTTGGGATCTGAGCTACTAGACTCGAGTGAATGATACTGAGAATTGTCGGGGAGTTGGAGAACTAACACAGTAGAAATATAGTGGTTCATCAGCTCGGAAGTTCGGCTAATCCACTCTTTAATAGAGACTCTTGCTCCTTGTCTTTCAATAATGATGATTGCAAGAGTACAATAACTAGTTTTTACCTCTAGGGTTTCTTCTTTTCTTTGGGGGTGTTATATAGTATTTATAGGGCTGTTCCCTATTCAGTGGGATCTTAGCCGAGATTCTTGCCCTTATTTCGTGAGTTCTCCTTGATTATTGGAGAAGGTCTTGGTTGGTTGAGATTAGGTGTCTTGCTTATTACTTCCTAACGCTTTTAGGAACCTCTCGTGATCTTCCAGCTGTTGCCTTGGTTGTTATTGCCCTTGCTTATCTCGAAGGGACCTTTTACTCTTACTCTTTCGAGTTTTGTTTGTCTAGTCTGACCTCCTGGGCTGAGCTGACGTTTGTGATTTATCTTGAGGTATCATCAGTTGCCCTTCCAGCCCTTGGCCCAAGCGAGCTTGGGCATGGGCTAAGCTACTTTTACCTTGGACCAGACTTGCGCCTAGCTGACCTTAGCCTACATGTGAGATGCACGTGGGAGGGGCTTTTTGATGGTAGCAGCAATCATGGCTCCCTTGGTTCCCGCGCACACCTCATCCCACGTCTTTCAAGCCTTAAATGCTCAAAACGGCTAAAAAAAAACGTACAAAACCACCGTTCGTCTTCTACGCTGTTCACCTCTGTGATTTCTGGGCTTTCCTCCATGCGATTCCCTTATTCTTTGCTCTAGACTGTGCTTTCTGAGTTCGACTCGAAGTCCTGCTTTGTTCCTCTCCTCCAATTTTGTTCTTTGGCTGCTGTTTGTTGCTCTCTTCCCTGTCTAGGCACGCTTCCTTCTACCCATTTCTCTTTCTCTTGCCTTTTCGCACTCTGGATCCCTCGACTTCGAGGTGACCATTATTTTTCTGGGTTTTTCGATTCTTTTTCTTTTGGAATCGAGATCGTTGCCTGTCTCCTCTTCCTCGCTTTGTGGATTGGAACTCCACTATGCGAATTCTTACTGTCGGGAGGTACAGTGCTGACCCTAGGATTATCAGGGGGTGCCTAGTTAGTATTCCTCCTTTTTATAATTCTTTTGACTTGCCTTTCTCTTTGCCAGTCATGTCTGCCTCCTCTAGAGCAACTCCTTCCTCTGTTTCCCTCCTAGGCGACAGGTCTGCTGAGAGAGATTCTAATTTAGGGGATGTAGATGATGAGATTGACAACTTCTCTGGTGTTGAGGCTGTCGATACTGAGGTGGACTCTAAGGAACTCCCCTCATCTTCCTCTCATGTACCCCCTAGTGCTGACAAGGGTAAGGGCAATGTGAGTGGTGTGGGAGTCATTGGTTCAGGCATAGAGGCTGCCTTTAGGAACACTAAACTTGTAGGTTCCAGCGGACTTACCTCTATTGACCTGAAGGTTTTTAGTACTCGCTTTCGTTTCCCCCTGGGGGTTCAGCCTTGGAGTCTTGATGAGTACACCACATATGTTCACCATGTCCATAAGAAGGTCTGTTTCTTCTTAGTAGCTTTTGATAACGGACTTCGCTTCCCCCTTCATCCTTTTATCAAAACTGTCCTTCAACACTTCAATGTCTGCCCTGTCCAGCTCTCCCCCAAACTTCTGGGGTATTTTTGTGGATTTACTAGTCTTCTTTAAGGACTATAAGCTTGGGGTCCCTACTGTTTCTTTACTTATGGAGCTATTCAATATCAAGCAGACCTCCTCCGACGACTTTCTGTATATTTTCAAGAGGACTAAGGCCAATTAGGTCATCTCTGACCTCCCAAGCTCCCATAAGGGCTGGAAGAAATGATTTTTCTTTATAGGCGGTACACAGTGAAAGTTTAACTCAGAGGATAAAACGGATACCCTCCCCATACCTACAGAGTGGTGTGCCCCCGATAATTTGGGTATGTTTCTGCCTAGACCGTATTTACTCCAAGTTTGTCTGCTTTGTTAACTTACTTCTTGTTTTCCTTGGTTTTCTAGTTATTTGACCTGAGCTCAGCGCTGAAGAGAAGCGAGTATTACGAAAATTAGAAAAGTACAAACCAGAGAAATATTCTGAGCTCGTTCAACCTTGGGCTCTCATAGAACACGGGTTCTGCCTTCCTGAGGTGAGGGTTCAAGCTCCCTTTCCACTTTCGTGGCTGGCCCTATCCCGCTTTCCGTCGAAGATATATCAGGTAACACTTTTTCTTTGTACCCTCTTTCCTCTTTTTTCAATCCAAGGGTGAGACTTAGCTATTCTTAGGTCCCACAGGTTCATTATCAATGGAGCCCACTGTTGCTGAACTCAGGGCTAAACTTTTCAAAATGAAGAATATCAAGGGCAGCAACAAGAGCAGTGCCAAACGCAAGTTAAGACCCAGCTCTGCCGATGGCTCCATTCCTGCCAAGGTGCCAAGGACAGGCATGTCACTCACTCCCTCTGCTCCAGCTATCCCAGACTTCTCTTCCCAAGGCATTTTTTTTGCTACTCTAAACGCTGCTGTGTCAGGATAGGCAACCCCCTCTGCTTCTGAGGTCGAGAGAGCTGTGGAGACGACCTCCTAGATCTTGGCCTCTCTTAATCCGCCTGCTGCGCCTCGTCAATCATTCTCTTCCTGAGGGTTCCAAGGCTGTGAAGGAGGAGCTCCTCAAGGTAGGCAAAAGCGAGGGCTCCTTTCTTGATAACCCCGACCTTGCTGCAGGGGCGCTCTCCATTATTCTTCCCAATGCTAATATAAAAGGGGCATTTTCACTATCTCTTGAGGATTCCATAAACTCTGTTCTTCACGGATTAACTGCGGTAAGTTCTAGCTCACATTTATGACCTCTTCTTTCTTTTTGGACTTTCCTAACTTTTGTCTGTTTTTCTTTTGCCCCAAGTCTGCTATCCATGCCAAGAGCTTGATGAACAAGGTCCTTTCTGCGGCGAATTCTGCCAAAATCGTGAGGGCTTATGAAGTTAAGGTTGCCGAGTTGGCTTTTGAAAATAATGATCTGGGAGCTCAGCTACAGGAGCTTCAAGACAGAGTAGGGAAACAGACTTCCACCATTAAGGGCTTAGAAGTCGTGAAGGCCAGAGCTGAGGAGGGGGAGAGAAAGGCTAGGGAAGCCTAGGCCAAGGCTAGCAAAGAGGCTTTTGCTGCTCAGAGCTCTTTTGCAAGTTTAACTAGAGATTTTGTTACTCTATCTGATGCTAATGGCGCCCTTTGCAGCGCGTTTGAAGAGCTGAATGCTGCTATATATGCAAAGGATAAAGACATTGCCAAGCTGTGGGATGATGTTGCAACCAAATGGGTCTCTAGGTGGCTTACTTTCCAAGGAAAAGTTGAGGAGGCCTACCCTAGCCTGAATTTTGACTTTACTATTCCCAACGATGAAGACACAGAGGTGGCTAAAGCAGAAGGTGAAGGAGAGCCCCCGGCCTCTCCAGACGTCCCTGTTGCCGAGCTCTCCTCCTTTGTTGGCCTTGCCACTGAGGCTTCAGTTCTCCCACCTTCTGCAGAGGCCCCACATTCAGAAGCTCCCCTCGTTGGATCTTCCTCAAACTCTGTTGATTTGCCCATCACTTCTGCTGAGCTTCCAGCTTCTGAGCCAACTCCGGCAACTGACCAACAGAGCTCAGCTTCTGAGCCTGCTTCTGTCCTAGCTTCGGCAACTAACCAACAAAGCTCTGACCTTATTCCCCCATCAGAAACTTAGGATGTAGAGCAAGTTTTTTTTTTTTTTTTGTATCTTTGGGCTAATTATCTCAGAATTATAACATTTTGAAACGGAATTTGAAACGAAACTGTCAGAATTGTAACATTTTGTGTTTAATTTACAGCTTATGGCTCTTCTTTCCCTTTGTTTTCTAACTTGTTGCTTTATTTTATCATTTATCGAATATGATATTCCTCAACTTTTCCCCTTTACTTCAGGGGGTCATTCAGATATCCTTGAAGCAAAAAGGTTAGGAATAACTGCTGATGTGCCTAGCTGAGCTTCCAGCTCCTCACCCTGCTTCTGTCCGAACTCCAGCAACTGACTACCAGAGCTCTGGCCTTACTTCATCCTCAAAGATTTAGGATACGAAGCCAATTTTTTAAACTTATCAACTCATGGTTGTGACAATTTTAAACCAGACTGCAACTATATAACTTCTACTGCGTGGTGCAATCTTCTCAACCCTTTCCCTTTCTTAGAAAATGGATAGGAGATTTGCATGAGCAGTTTTTCATACACAGTAGGGGTCTAGTTTTTAGCTGTTTGAAATATAAGACAAGGAATACCTGAAGTTTTACCCTTAAGGAGCTCTCATTTGCTGACCTGCCTAGCTGACCTTGACAGACAAACAGGATCCTGGATCAAACTGTTACTTTGGTGTGGCAGATCTAATGGTCGGGATTTACCATGTTGGAAAGATGTAGACTTTTCCCCCTTGTCCCATGGTGAGGCTTCATCCTTTCCATGCGCAGCAGATTGGCTAGGTGCTGACTTGTTGCCAGGGCTAAATAACCACCGACCCGGTTTGAGGGGTCACTTTGGCAAGCCTAAGGGGATATGTGCACGTGTAGCCATTGGTCAAGTTCTTTTCCTTGTTTTGTGAGTTCAGCTGTTCTAATTAAGCGAGGTGGAGAACATACTATCATACTCTGTCCTCTTGTGCCAATATTTCGAGCTTCGGGGCTGTCAGGTACCATTGACAAGGTGACAACTTGGAAGAGCATGCCTAGATGCAGCTGCTTGTGTGCATTGAATTCCTCACCTCAGACTCGCTGAACTCCAGAATTGCAAGGGTCTGTTTTGACCTTTCTTTAATGTTCTGGACCCCTCTTTGGAGGTCTATTAGTTTTATCCCGGGGGTTGTTGATGTCTGCTTTTAATGCATATCCTTCCTATCGAAAAAGTTTCTGCTTCCTTAATTTGGAAACCTAGAGACCCACCGACTTAAGATTTCATGTAATTAACAACTTTCTAAAAATTTGGAGTCCTCAAAGGATTTCTATAAGTACTGGCTATCACTTCCCTCCGGGTATCCCTTCGTTTTTGAGGGCTTAACGCCTTCTAATTCCTTCTCTTCTCTTTTTTGCTTGAATCTATTATATCTGCCCCCTTTTTTGCCATGTTTCAAGAGCGAACCTCCTTTGGGGTTGAGTGGATGTGGCATATTCGCTACTTCGTTCCCTTAGTGGTGACATCCTCTGATTTAGAGAGGATAAGGAAGAAATTCTTTCTTGATTTGGAGTTACCTCTACGTGCTCCAAGCTCTGATGAACCTTGTAATTACCTTCCTCCTGGGAAAACATACTTCTTTGAAGCAGCTTTGGAGTTAGGTCTGCGCCTTCCCATTCATCCTTCTATTAGATTTATTCTGGCCTATACCGGCTTGTGTCCCTCTCATCTTTCACCTATGGGATGGGTTGTCATGACCAGTTTCTTCCTTTTTTGGCGTCTGCGGGGTAATGACGAGTTTCCTACAGTTGCAGAATTTCTTTACTATTTTGACATTGAGGAGGATGATGTTCCATGCTTCGTCTGCTTTCGGTGGAGAGACTTCAGGCTACGTCGCTTAGTGTTTAATCTTCCCTTTCCTCCTTCGGGATGGACCCAACGCTTCTTCTTTGCTTCAAGTGACTCATGGAGGTCTTCTGAGGTGGGCACTAGGGAGTGTAGAGTCCCTCGGTCTAAGAAAAACTATTCTTACTCAGGTGAGAGTGACGAGAGTCCCTATCTTGGGATCAAATTTTTATGATGCTATTTGCTTATCTTGTTTTTTTTTTTTGTTCCTGACCTGAACTTACTTGAATTGATGAGGACAGAACTAATGACCCAAGCTGAGCCCATGTCCTTTTTTGAGCTCATGACATCAGACAATCTATACTTGTTTAGTGCTGCTACAGCTGAGCGAGACTTTCCTTTTTTTCCTGAACCCGGCTCTTTTTCTTCGAAATCTGATAAGAGTGAAGACACTAGAGCTCCTTCGAAGAGGCGTAAGAGGGATGGTTCTTCCTCCCTTATCTCAGACTCTAGCCTGGGGGAAGTTTTGTTCTCCACTGGTGGGCAAAAACTGATGGATCTTCTGTCATCAGCTGAGAAGGAAAGGGATGAGCTGAAAGAGGAGAACCTTCGTTTGAAGGAGAGGATAACTGAGTTGGAGAGACGACTAGGAATTTTGCTCTGATTGATTCCTTGTAACTGCTGATGTTCTACAAATCTCAACTTTCTCATATTTGCTACACATCGTGAACGATTTGTGATTTGAAGAAGTCTTTTGTTTTGTAATCTCTGATGTTTCTAAGTTTAGTGACTCTTTTGATGAATTTGTCGCGAATCCTAAGGTTCTTACCATGAACCGATGAGTTCATCGTGAGCTCTAAAGCTCTTTTTATGAACTAATGAGTTCTTCGTGAGCTCTAAGGCTCTTCTTACGAGCTAATGAGTTCATCGTAAGCTCTAAGACTCTTCTTACGAACTAATGAGTTCATCGTGAGCTCTAAGGCTATTTTTATGAACTAATGAGTTCGTTGTGAGCTCTAAGACTCTTTTTATGAACTGATGAGTTCATCGTAAGCTCTAAGGATGCTTTTATTAACTAATGAGTTCATACTGAGCTCCAGGGCTTTTTTTAAGAACTGATGAGTTCATCGTGAGTTCTAAAACTCTTCTTACGAACTAATGAGTTCATCGTGAGCTCTAAGACTCTTTTTATGAACTAATGAGTTCGTCGTGAGCTCTAAGGCTCTTTTTATGAACTAATGAGTTCATCGTGAGCTCTAAGGCTTTTTTTATGAACTATTGAGTCTATACTGAGTTCCAGGACTCTATTTATGAACTAATGAGTTCATACTGAGCTCCATGGCTCTTTTTATGAACTAGTGAATTCATCGTAAGCTCTAGGGCTCTATTTTTTTTTTTTCGTGCTCGTAAGGATAGATGAATCACAGACTTGCTATATATATATTTTTTTAAACAATAGTTCATAATACAAGACAAACTTACTGAAAAAATTTCCTAAGATGTTCTGCATTCCATGAATGGGGCAAGACTTTCCATTCTTCTGTTTGTAACTCATAATTTTTCGGTCTAATCACTTGAGAGACTATGTATGGACCTTCCCAGTTAGGCCCCAATTTTCCATGAGTGGGATCCTTTCTTGCCAGCAGAAGCTTCCTCAGCACCAGATCTCTAACCTTGAAACTCCTATGCTTGACCTTCCTGTCGTAGTACCTAGCTGCCTTCTTTTGGTAGCTCTTTATGTTGTTCAGTGCTGCCTCCCTCTTTTCTTCCAATAGATCCAAACTTAGCAAAAGAAAATTATCATTGTTTTTCTCATTTGCTAATTCTATTCTAAGTGAAGGGAGCCCAACTTCCACAGGCGCCACTGCCTTAGAATCGAAAGCCAAAGCAAATGGAGTCTCTTGTGTTGCCGACCTAGCGGTTGTCCTATAAGTCCATAGTACTTCTGGGAGGTGCTCCACTTATTTACCCTTCAGATTGTCCAACTTGGTCTTCAAGGCGGACTTTATAGTCCTGATCGTGACTTCTGTTTGTCCATTAGACTGAGGATGAGCTGGGGCAGAAAAATAATTCTTTATTCCGAGCTCGACACAGAAGTTTTTGAACTTCGGGTTGTCGAACTGTTTCCCATTATTCGACAGAATTGCTCTGGGGATCCCAAATCGGTAGATTATGGATTTCCAGGTAAAATTTTGAACCTTTTGTTTTGTAATGGCCGCTAAGGGCTCTACTTCTGCCCACTTGGTAAAGTAATCCACCCCTACAATGATGAACTTACATTGTTCCACACCAACGGGAAGAGGCCCTAGTATATCTAGACCCCACTGTTGGAACGACCAAGGGCTTATCACTGAGGTCAGGAACTCTGGTGGACAGTGAGGGATGTTGGCATGCATCTGGTAAGCCTTGTATTTTCTGACCAAGTCTGTTGAATCCTTGAGCAAAGTGGGCCAGTAATACCCCTGCCTTAATGTCTTATCTACCAAAGCCCGAGCTCTGATATGATTGCCATAGATTCCTTCGTGAATTTTCCTGAGTATATAATCAGTGTCCTCGTTCCCCACACATTTGAGGAGTGGCACCGAAAAACCTCGTCTGTACAAGTTTCCCTGTAAAATGGAAAATCTAGCTGACCTGGTTCTCAGCTTTGCTACTTCCTTGTTGTCTTCCGATAAAGTCCCGTTCTGGAGATACTCCACGATGAGGTCCAACCAGTTTGGTGGGCTCTGCACAAGAAAAACTTTTTCGTTCTCAATATACACAGATGGTTCTGCCAAATGCTCCACGGGAATCAACCTGTCCAGATTTTCTTGAGAAGCTGTTGCCAACTTTGCCAAAATGTCTGCTCTCGAATTTTCAGTTCTAGGGACATGTTTGATCTTTACTTGCACAAATTTTTTGATCAATTCTTGCACCTTCCTAAGATAAAGGACCATCTTCTCACCTTTTACCTCATAAGCACCCTCTATCTATTTCACCACGAGTTGTGAGTCACTGCAGATCTCTAGTTGCTCGGTTTCCATTGAATGAGCTAAGCTGAGCCCTGCTATGACTGTCTCATACTCGATTTTGTTGTTTGAAGCTTTGAATCCAAATCTCAGTGCGTATTCAACATCTATCTCATCGGGGGAGGTCAGAATCAAACCAGCTCCACTGCCCTGAGCATTGACAGTTCCATCTACTGAAAGTTTCCACGTAGGGAGGTCAGGTACCAACTGTCATGTCTTTGCAGGTATCCCAGTTGTGAATTCTGTAATGAAATCTGCCAATATCTGCCCTTTAATGGTTGTTCTTAGCTTGTATCTGATGTCAAACTTGCTAAGTTCAATGACCTATTTAATCCGTCTCCCCGATGATTCTGGCTTGTGCAGCACCTGCTTCATAGGTTGATCTGTTGGGACCTCGATAGTATGAGCTTGAAAGTAGGGTCTTAGTCTCCTGGCAGTTGTCACTAAAACTAAAATGAGTTTTTTCATTTTAGGATACCTTTCTTTTGCGCCCCTTAGAGCTCGGCTACAATAGTAAACTGGTTGCTGAGCTTTGTCCGTCTCCCTTACTAGCACTGCGTTGGTTGAGAATTCTGAGACAACCATGTAAAGAGTAAGTACTTCTTCTTCTAACGGACTTACCAAGATAGGTGAGGAGCTCAAGTATTCTTTCAATGCATTGAAGGCTTCTTCACACCAAGCATCCCATTGAAAAGCTTTCTTTAAGACTCGAAAGAAGGGCTGACACTTGTCGCTTGATTCGAAAACAAAATGACTCAGGGCAGCTATTCTCCCGGTTAAACGCTGTATTTTCCTCGTGTTGGAGGGAGACTGCATATCCAACACTGCTTTTACATTATCTAGGTTAGCCTCTATCCCTCTGTTATTAACTATGAATCCCAAAAAATTTTCTGCTGACATCCCAAAGGCACACTTAGCAGGGTTGAGCTTCATCTTGTATTCTCTCAAGACCTGAAACGACTCTGCTAGGTGCCCAATGTGGAGCTCTGCCTTCAGTGACTTGACCAACATATCGTTAATATAGACCTCCATGGAGGTCCTAATATGTTTTTAAAACATCTTATTCACCAGGCGTTGGCAAGTGGCTCTTGCATTTTTTTAACCTGAAAGGGATCACTTGATAGCAGTACGTCCCTTGCTCGATTATGAACGAGATTTTCTCTTGGTCACTGGGATCCATCCGATCTGATTGTACCCCAAGAAGGCATCCATGAAGCTGAGGAACTCATGTCCCGCGGTGGCATCTACAATCGAATCTATCCGGGGTAAAGGAAAACTATCTTTCGGGTAAGCACGATTGAGGTCTGTAAAGTCAATGCAAAAATGCCATTTGCCATTTGTCTTCTTGACTAGGACTACATTGGCTAGCCAGACTGGGTAATCCACTTCTCGAATGGCTTTTGCGTGAAGGAGCTTGCTGACCTCTTCATTGATGGCTTTCTGACACTCCGGGGCGAAGCTCCTCATCTTCTGCTTAATGGGCTTACAGGTTGGATTCACGCTGAGCTTGTGAGTGATGACAGAGAGATCAATCCCTTTCATGTCCTTTTACTTCCATGCAAAAACTTACTTGTTCCTTTTTAGGAATTGGATGAGGAGATCCTTGATCTACTTGCTCAGCTTGGATCTAACGTAAACAAGATGTTCTGGCTTGTCATCGATTTGAACAGATTCCAGCTCTTCTGATGGTGTTGCCCTGGTCTCGAGTTCATCCTTCATGTCAAGATCATCCAATTGGATGCTCTCAACCTCCTTATTTCTCATGGATGCCATGTAGTATTCCCATGCTACGCGTTGGTTTCCTCGGACCACTCCAACTCCGTTTTCTGTTAGAAACTTTACTATAAGGTGATATGCAAAGGGAATGGCCCTTATAGAATTGAGCGAGGGTCTTCCAATGAGCATATTGTATGCTGAAGGTGCGTTAACCACTAGAAATTTCACAGTTGTAGTAGTCTGACAGGGTGGGTCACCTAAGATCAAGATGAGTTGGATTGACCCTAGGGGCAACACCCTTTCTCATGAGAATCCCAATAGGTGGGCACTTATTGGTTTAAGTTTTTCCCTCCCTATATCCATTTTGTCGAAAGCAGAAGCAAAAATGATGTCTGCCGAGCTGCCATTGTCAATCAAAACACGATAGATAGTCCTGTTGGCCACCACAGCTCTTACCACTAAAGGGTCGTCGTGGGGATGTTGGCAGCCCTCCAGATCTGAATCTGAGAAAGTGATAGCCGTGTCTAAGCGTGAAGATTTAGACACAGTATATACTTCGGGAGCTTCTGTGGCTCTGATTTTTCGCAAGTGGGCCTTTCTAGCAGAGCTGGATCCTCCTCCTTCGATAAATCCTCCAGATATCACTCTGATTTCCCCCATAGGTTGCTGGTGTGGCTCTGGTGCTTGACGCTAACGGGGTGGGGGTGAGAGAGCTCGATTTTGATTATCATTCGCCATATAGCGTTACAATTGCCCTCGTCGGATTAGAAATTTTATTTCCCTCTTCAATTAGATACAGTCGTCGGTATGATGACCATGGTCTCTATGGAAGTCACATTACTTCGTAGGATCCCTTTTTGTCGGGTCTGCTTTCATCCGGGGTGGCCACCTTAAGAACTTCTCGTTTTACACCTCATACAGTATCTGAGATACTGTAGCAGTCAGGGGGTGAGCTGTCGGGGTGCATATCTTGGTTGTAACTTTGGTTGTGGAGGGCCGAAGCGATCCCTGACATTTTCCCTTCTCTTCGGGGAACGCTCTCTGTCTCTTCTTGGAGACCTGCCTCGTTCTCTTTCCTTTCTGGGACTTCATTCTCTCTTCTTTTCTTCATTCCCTTTCTCCTTTCTCGACGGAGAGCTCCCGACCTTGGATAGGAGCGATTCCTCACCATTTATGTAGTTTTCTGCTTTGGCGAGCACCTCCGCCGTACTAGCCTGGGGGTTTTTTGAGATAGAAAATATCAGGTCTTTTGATTGAACCCCCAGACCCGATATGAAGGCTGTAATAGCAAATTTTTTATCTGAGACATCCACCTTCAAGGATTCTAAGTTGAATCGTTGGACATAAGACCGCAGGTTCTCCTCAGGTCCCTGTANTAGCAAATTTTTTATCTGAGACATCCACCTTCAAGGATTCTAAGTTGAATCGTTGGACATAAGACCGCAGGTTCTCCTCAGGTCCCTGTATCACGTTTAACAAATGGTAGCTCGGTTTCCTATAGGTCCGAGCTCCAATGAAGTGGGACACAAACGAGATTGACAGCTCTTTAAAAGAGGAAATCGAGGCTGGGGGGAGTCTGTTGAACCATGCTAAGGCTAAGCCCTTCGGGATGATAGCAAAGGCCCTGCATCTCACTAGATCTTGATATCCATGCAACTCCATTTAGTTTTTGTAGGTGTTGAGGTGGTCCACAAGATCTTTTGTCCCCTCGAAAGCATCCACCTGCGACATTTTGAATTTAGGTGGGAGAGGGAAGTGCAGCACCCCAGCAGTGAATGAGAATTCGGTTTGCTGCACCAAGGCATCCATAGTGACTGGGGCCTTGTTCTTCACTGCCTCCTTCATCTGGCTGAACTCTTGCTGGATGTTTTTGAAATGTTGCTCTCAGTGGTGTTCTCTTCTCTCCTGTTGATAAGGGAAGAAGTCACTCCTCTCCCCTTCTTTGTACTGACTTTGCACTTCCTCGTTGTGTCCATTCCTAGGGGGTAGGCGAGGTTCTTGCCCGAAGGTCTGACTATTCTCTCCCACCTCATTAACTTCTCTGAGGGGGTCGAGATGCGGTTGCTCTCTTGGTAGTGGGTTATTCTGGCCCCCTTGGGCCGGTCATGCCTCTGGTGGGCGTTGTAGGAGCTTTAAGAACTCTTTGTTCTGTTTTATCAGACGTTCATTGAGAAGACGAAGGGCCTCCATTTGATTATTCATGGGAAGGCCCCCCATGGGGGGATCTGCTTCTTGAGCGTTTTCGGGGTGCTTGTTATTTGTGACTTCCTGTTGATCTTGTATCCGCAGAGAATTGGTCTGATTTCGGCTCATGTTTCGCGTTGATACCATCAGTCACTGAAAAATCAGTTTTATTTGTAACAGGAACAGTCATTTCCTACAGACGGCGCCAAACTGATGGTGTATTTCAATGTGAAGCAAATTTGTGATTACAAGTAAATGAAAGAAACAATAGTGAAATTGTTGGGATCTGAGCTACTAGACTCGAGTGAATGATATTGAGAATTGTCGGGGAGTTGGGGAACTAATACAGTAGAAATATAGTGGTTTACCAGCTCAGGAGCTCGGCTAATCCACTCTTTAATGGAGACTCTTACTCCTTGTCTTTCAATAATGATGATTACAAGAGTACAATGACTAGTTTTTGTCTCTAGGGTCTCTTTTTTTTTGGGGGGGCGTTACATAATATTTATAGGGCTGTTCCCTATTTAGTGGAATCTTAGTTGAGATTCTTGCCCTTATTTCGTGGGGTTCTCCTTGATTATAGGAGAAGATCTTGGTTGGTGGAGATTAAGTGCCTTANATACAGGAGCAAGCCTCCTGCAAGGGTATGGACCTGGGGACAGAGTTCAAGGACTCTTGTCCCCAAAGTACATACAGGAGCAAGCCTCCCGCAAGGGTATGGCCTTGGGGACAGAGTTCAAGGACTCTCGTCCCCGAAGTACATACAGGAGCAAGCCTCCTGCAAGGGTATGGCCCTGGGGACAGAGTTCAAGGACTCTCGTCCCCGAAGTACATACAGGAGCAAGCCTCCTGCAAGGGTATGACCCTGGGAACAGAGTTCAAGGACTCTCGTCCCCGAAGCAAATACAGGAGCAAGCTTCCTGCAAGGGTATGGCCCTGGGGACAGAGTTCGAGGACTCTCGTCCCCGAAGTACATACAGGAGCAAGCCTC
>CAUOFW020003525.1:174455-194067 GCA_963454935.2 Ilex paraguariensis | reverse complement strand
TCACATCAAAAACAGGCAAACCGCACGCTATTGCTGACATGCGCTTTGGGAAGCAAACAATTAATTGCACCCTTCTGTTGACGAGACCGCATTCAATGCGGTAAGGTTCGGATATGAAAGGCAATAAATGCTCCTATTACAGAGCACTTATTGCATCCTTCCTGAAAGAAGCATATTGTACCGTCGGCGTCCCGACGACTCAGCATTGATTACTCGAAACCCAGAGCAATCAATTAGAGAAGACATTCCTCATCAAATCAACACACACGCTACCTGTGCCTGATGATCACCTACTGACCACGCTGACGGCAATCATGAGCTTTTAAGGTATAAATACTCCTCCCAAAAGGCAAAGGAGGTATGCAATAAAAAACTCTACTACAATACAGATTTTCTCAGTGTTTTCTTCTTCCTCTCTCTCATTCAAAGACTGACTAGACCGTCGGAGGGGATACGCCGAAACACACTCCGGCGCCCTTCTAACTTGTTTCTCTTTATTCCAGGAAAACCTTTCACACANTGGAAGAATTTTTTCTTAGCCTACACTACCCGATCAGGTGTGGTATTCTTAAATGATTTGGTTCTCCCTCAATTAATTGAATAGGAAGTCGGATAAACACTTTTGTATCTATTAATTTTTGAATTATTTTAACAATTCAATTAAATAATGTGCACCAATTTAAAAACACAATAAATCAATAACACTAAAACCTAAAACAACTACAATAACAATTACAATAAAACATAAAAAAACATGAACATTAATCTATCATAATTGTTACACAAATACAATAACAATTATCTTAAGTTTAAATCATATGAAACACATTAAAATCATAACTGATTCAATAGATCACTAGTTTACCACAAATCATGTAATCTATACAAAAAACAAGTCCATGTTTTCGTAACTCAAACATCCACAATAATAACAATGTTATAATATAAATTATACTGTACAAATACTCTTATAATTACTAAAAAAAATACAAAAAAGTTAAATATATTTTTTTGCGGGTAGAGTATAGTAGGGTAGGAATGCAAAAATTGATAGGTATTTCGCATTTCTACCCGATTTAATCGGAAGACTAAAAACTCTTCTACATTTCTATCTGATTTTTGTGGCTAGCCGTTCAGTAGGGTAAGAAATTGTGGCCAATTAGAAATTTGAACACTCCTAATCAAAATTTTTATTGTAATAATTTGAGCCTATAATCTAATCTATAACATTAAAAACATATAAATTAAAAAAATAAAAAAAATACTAAAAAGTCAATTCATACTTACTTCCACCTACTCTCTCTTCGGTAAAAAAAAAAAAAATAGAAGTTAAAGTTAAACATCCTTTCTCTCTCTCTGGTAAAAAAACAAAAACAAAAGTTGAAATTTTTTTCTTGACAATATTAACACATTTTTATTTTGTCTCTTTTCCTCATAAAAAATTAAAAATAAATTAATTTTTTCAAAAAAATAATATCAAAAATAAAAAAACCTTTATTTAATATTTTTGCTTTACACCTTAAATTGATTTGAGCCATCCCTGCAAATAGCTTGACTAAATTATCGGCATTAGCCAAATGGGAGGAAGCCTTTCCATCCACTTTTCATTTTCAACCATTTTTTTTTTACTCTCATCATACAAAGGAAAATGTTTATTTTCCTCCCATTTTCCATCTTTACTTTTTCGTCCACCCATTTTTTAAGTTGTACCAAGTACCAAACTTAAGTTGTACCAAGTACCAAACCGGGATTAATTGTTTTGTAGGAAATGAAGAAAAATTGTTTCGTTGGAGAGAGAACAGGACACAAGGATCTCTTGAAATAGTAGAAATGGTTTGGGGACTTTCTTGGATTCTGTTGTTGTCTTATTTGATCAAAACCGGCTTGTCTGGACCGGCCGGCAGACAGGATAGACAAATCCGAGTAAACCCAAAACAGCCAAAAACAAATCCATTTGACCAAAAAAGTGGTGCAAATTACACTTTGTATCCTAAAAGATTTAAAATTTTTTACTTTATACCCTCAAGGATTAGATTTCATACATTATAATTTATTGCATTAAAAGTAAAAATGTTACAATGTCACCCTTCTATTAGTTTTCATTACCCATTCCATCAGCTTTTTTTTTTTGATCAGATTCTGTCAACTTCAAGGGTATAGGTTTTGACGAAATAAACAATAGAAGATAACGAAAGGGTCACATTAATATTTTTAATACATTTAGGATAAAATATAAGTGATCTTATTTTTGAGGGAGAAAAGTGAAAAAAACCTTAAATCTTTCAATATACAAGGTGAAATTGTCCAAAAAAAATTAAAAATCAACGGGAGTCGTTGATTGGACATTCACATTTATTTGATAAATAAAATATAATAAAAAATAAAAATAATATTGTTCAATCCCATTTAAGGATCAATGGTACCTTTGGAGCTGTTTCTGGTTGGTGAATCAAGGCCGGCTAAACCTATAGGCGAGTGCTCGTCTATGACCAGCTTATTTGATTTTTAAAAAATTAAACAATTAATTATTACTAGAATTAGAAATATAAGTTTAAGTATTACGCCTTATTTTATAAAAAGAAGTTATAAATATTTGTTTTTCAAATCTATAATAAATTTTAAAAGAAAAATCACAGCTTATTACTAAAAAATTACAAGCTCTATTTAATTTTCAATGGCTTTGACTTATTTATCCAAATTTATTTCCTTGAAATGTATATTTAAGTTAATCTTGATATTAATATAATTATTTGTATAGTGTTTGTGTTCCAAGTAGTTTTTTTCTCTTAAATATACATGCTAAAAGTATGAATCGATAGATGAAGAAATTTAAAATAAAAATAATTTAATTAAAACAATTCAGAGCCATATTTTGAATTTTTGCCTTAGACCTCAAGTATTATCTGAAACTATTTGATGATACATAAAATAGATTTGAACATCACCGGTCAAGTATGAGTAATAAATATAGTAATTAAAGTAGAGAGAGAAGACGATTTTTATAGTGGTTCAGTCAATGTGACCTACGTCCACTTCTGAATGGCTAGGATCGCGGGGTATTTTATTAATTCAAGAGTGCTTGGAGAGCAGAGAGTACAAGCTTTGAGAGGGAGAGGAGAGATCCGTGCTCAAGTAAAAGTGTGGTGATCTTGCCCCCCAAGTGTTGGTGGGGCTTACAATTTATAGTCCCCCCTTAACAGATTGGGACGACTTAATAGTAACTAAATAACTATTCAGGTGGAGCTGGTGACTTCTACTTAACGGTCGAGGAGGTTGAGGTGCTCTCCATGAGACTCGGTCAAAGGATAAGGTGAGGATTGACTATTTTCAAAGCGGCGAGGGGGAGGCTCTTGGTGACCCTTACTCCAAGGTGGTAGAAGAGGCTCTTGGATGACCCTTGCATGCCTCTTGCTGATATAGCTCATTCACCTTGGTGAGCTTGTTCGGGTGTAGACTTCTTTGGGCTTGGCTAGCTGGACTTCTTGGAGTTGGGCCCTTGGGATTGTAACATAAGTTGGGCCCTGGGACTTGACTCATCAACTTAGAAAAGAGGGCATTCGACTAAATTTGAATTTTTGGCTGATTGGCACAACTAGAAAAATTTCTAGAGGCCAAAATATCTGCTTCTAAGCTCTTTTTGGACTTTTTACAGCACCAATCACAGCCAAAGGCTGTGTATCTTGTAGGGCTCACCGAGTGCTTCGATTTGATATATTATATGCCTCATTTGGAGTAACAGAGCAAAAATTACGATCAAAACTTCAAGCAGAGAGCTAGGTGAGCGATTTCGGCGAGCAGGACATTGTTCGAGGTAAGCAGCACTATTTTGGGTGGGCAGGCAATTTTCTTTTTTTAAAACTTCAGGAGGCCAAAATTTCTGTTTTTGGGCCTTTTTTGGACTTTTTACATTATTAATCACAACCTTTGGCTGTGAGTCTTGTAGGACTCGCCGAGAATTTTAATTTGATATATAATAAGCCCTTATTTGGAGTTAAAGAGCAAAATTTATGATCAAAATAACAAACAGGTGCGCGATTTTGGGCGAACAGCAGTTTCTGGGCAAGCTTGAGGCTGCCTTGGGCGAGCTGATTATGGAGGTGGGTGTGCATTTGACGGCCTTGGGCGAGCTGACAAAGGAGATGGGTGCTCATGCTGTGCTGGACAGACAGTTAGGCAAGCTGAGGGAGGAGACAACCATTGGCGAACGTAAATGAGGCGACCTCTGGGCGAGTGGTTGGGGATAGCACTGTGGAAGTGAGGCTAGCAGGCCAGGCGGGCAGCAGGGCTGTTGTGTCGATTCAGACGTTGAACGCCCATGTTGCAGGTGAATAGGAAGGGACAGTTGGAGTGCCTGCTGCACTGGGCAAGCGCTGGAGGTGCCTACTATGCGCGAGGCCTTAGGTGCCGCTGTTGTGCGCGAGCGTGCTAGTCAAGTAACCCAGTTGTTGGGTGCTGATGGAGTGGCACCTCTGGTGTTGGGCCTTGCTGGAGAGGTGCCTAGGTGCTGGTGCTAGATTGCGAGGCGAGTTATGCTTGGCAGAAAAGACTGGCGACTGTATTGATCGCGATGGAGGAACGCTATTTGGGAACAAGCGCAGGCAGGGGAACAGGTGCTAGATCTTTAGTGTTGGGTGCGTAGGCAAACCTTGTTTGGGCTAGGTGTTAAGCGTGGGAGTGCTGCAGCAATAAGGCGGCGGTGCCGAATAGACACAAAATGATTAGGCCCGATTGTTGACATTCAATTTAATGTAGTCCCTTGGGTTGCAGATGGCCTGAAAAGAAAGACAGACTAGTTGTGTGAGAGTAAAAACAGAGTCTGAAGATTGCTCGTGAGAGAGCTACACCTTTTGAGACCGAGATTTTGGCAATCCATGAAAGAGTCTTTAAGCTTGAGGTATTGGCTACCTGTTTGAGGACAGTGTAGTGACTAAGCTTTTGGGAATTCGCGAAAGAGCCGCTAAGCTGAATTTATAGGTTGCCTATTTGAGAACAGTGCAGAGGCCAAACTTTTGGAGACTAGCTAAGTTGGATATATAGGCTGCCTGTTTGAGAATAGTGCAGAGACCAAATTTTTGGGGACCCGCGAGAGAGTCGCTAAGCTGGATGTATAGGTTGTCTATTTGAGAACAGTGCAGAGGCCAAGCTTTTGACGACTCGCGAGAGAACCGCTAAGTTGGATATATAGGATGCTTGTTTGAGAACAGTGTAGAGGCAGGTTAAGCTTTTGGTGACCTGCGAGAAAGTCGCTAAGCTGGATATATAGGCTGCCTGTTTGAGAACAGTGCGGAGACAAGTTAAGCTTTTTGGTGACTCGCGAAATGATTCACCTCACCTAGACCTGTTGATTTCCTCAGCATTTATATATTTTTGAGGTTTTGCCAATAGTTCAGACATGTTCTTTGGTGGTCGCTTCATTACTAAAAAGAGGAAATTGGATGAGCAGAGGTCTCTCAAGAAGGCGGTCATGGTGACTTTATCATTGAGCTCCTCAATTTAGAGGACCTCCTTGTTAAAATGAGTGAGGTAATTTCTTAAACTCTCATCTCGATCTTGTTTTATGCTAAGCAGATGGGTGATAGGCTTCTGCTTGAGGCACCCACCAATGAACTGTGACACAAATGACTTGTTCAGCTCCGCAAAGGAGGCAATAGAGGCTGGGGAGAGCTTGACGAACCATTGTTAGGCGGATCCTTTCAAGGTGATTGGGAATGCCCTATACATAATCTCGTATAGGATGTTGTGCAGCTGCATTAGAGTTTTATAGGTTTCGAGGTGGTCTAGTGGATCATTTGTTCCATTAAAGGTTTCCATAGATGACATTTTGAACTTTTGAGGGAGGGGGTAGTTCGCCACATCAGGCATGAAAGGCATGTCAATTCACCTAACAAGGTAGTCTACAGTCTCAGGTCCTTGTACCTTTATGGCGTTGAAAACGTCTCCCAGTTGATTTTGCACTTCCTTAATTTTCTTGTCCTAGTAATTGGGAGCTCCTTTGGAATTATTATGAAAATGGATTTTTCATGCTCCATGCTCTTGTTCTCCCCCTCGTCTTCTTGAAAAAGAGGGTCTTCACCATGAGAAGGGGGAACAAGAGAAGGAGGTGGAGGTCCCTCGTGAGGTGCCCAATAGGGCTCCAAAGGGGGTGCCCAGATGAGGAACACCCATGTGGGGAGCTCCTTGACGCCCAGGGCGTGGAGCTCCTCGAGCTTGAGGTCTAAGCTGTGCTCCTTCTTGTCCAGTGAGCATCAATTGAAGGATCTGTTGGTTTTGGACCACAAGTTGCTGCATGGTCTCAGGCATCTGCTGCGCATTTGGGGCATAATTGGTTGGTGGAAGAGCAACCTCCTCCTCTTATGGTGGGGGGTTATCTTCAGGCTGATTCATGGATCTAGTGGTGATCGCCATTGGTTTAACAAATGAAGTATTTAGAAGTGATAATTTTGTCGTTCCCACAAACGGCGCCAAACTGATGATACACAAAATGATTTTGCACACCATCTGTTAAGTATGAGTAATAAATGCAGTAATTAAAGTAGAGAGAGAATACAAGATTTATAGTGGTTCAGTCAATATGACTTACGTCCATTTCTGAATGGCTAAAGTTGCCGGATACTTTATTAATTCAAGAGTGTTTGGAGAGCAGATAGTACAAGCTTTGAGAGGGAGTGGAGAGAGTCGTGCTCAAGTAAGAGTGTGGTGATCTTGCCCCCTAAGTGTTGGTAAGACTTACAATTTATAGTCGCCCCTTAACAGATTGAGGCGACTTAATAGCAACTAAATAACTATTCTGGTGGAGCTGACGACTTCTTTTCAACCGGCTAGGCAGTTGAGGTGCTATCTATGAAATTTGGTCAAAGGATGAAGTGAGGGTTGACTATTTTTAAGGCAGCGAGGGGAAGGCTCCTGATGACCCTTACTCTAAGGTGGTAGAAGAGACTCTTAGATGACCCTTGTATGCCCCCTACTGATGTAGCTCCTTCACCTTGGTGAGTTTGTCCGCGTGCAGATTCCTTTGAATTTAGCTAGTTGTACCTCTTAGAATTGAGCCATTGAGTTTATAACATGAATTAGGTCCTAGGACTTGACTCATCATTATTATCAAAACTCGCATTAGTTGGGCATAGTGTTGACTCTCTTGACTTCTTTTTGCATAACGTGTTATTGATAAGTCTATCAATTTATCAGATTCAGATTAGATTTTATTTGATATCAATTTGAATGTTATTTAACAATTTTTATAAAAAAATTTTTTGATTATATGATAAATTAAAGTTTCACAATTTATATTCGTTACCCTTATTGAACGAAAGTTGATTTGACTCGAAAAACTTGAATACAACTGTATTATAGCACCTTACATCTAATTTTCTACTTAAATTTGTTGACTTATTATCCTATTAACATTAATATCTTTACATTTAAATTCATAAAATATAATATAATAAAATTTTATTTGTATAATATTTTAAAAATATTATTATTTTTTAACTAATAAAACTCAGATTCGAGTCGAAATTGGATGAAAACGATCCATTTGAAAGGTGAGGTCCAATGAACCTTTAGTATGGCACTGACTTGGCTCCATTAATATTGGCAGTAAATTCGGTTGCGTGAATGTGAGAGCAGTCTTTTTTCATTAAAATAATTTAATTCTTTTGTCCTTTAGAATAAATTAATTAAATACTGTTTTTTTTGACTTTTCAAGTCCATTCATTAATAAGTAATTGTTCAAGTGCATTATTATTATTATTAAAACAGAATGGTATTCTTTGAGGTGACGGAATTGACTACTTTATTATTTTAATGAAATTTTTTATAATTTATTTTATAAACAAAAAAATTATTATTATTTTGAATAATTTATCATATTTATAAATATTTTTATCATTATTGTGAATATTTTTACCGTTATTATGATAATTTTTTTTATTATTTATCTTTAGTACAAAAAAATTACTATTTGTATGAGTGATTTATTATATTTGTGAATATTTTATCATTATTGTGGTAACTTTTTTCAATAATACAATAATAATAAAAATATCTATAATAATAATAATAAAAATATTCATAAATAGAGATATGATCCCGATTTTTTTTTCCATATCATAGGCAACTCCGAGAGAAGAACCAAAAATGATGCCATAGTCACTCTCTTTGTTTGGTAGCTCAGAAGAAGATAATGATTAATTTGTTATTTAAAAACACAACATAGCAAATCACCTTTTATTAAACAAAACAAAGAACAAAAAGGATAATCAAGAAGTCATGTATCTAATAAAGCACATATTAATACTTACACGAAACACAACAACGGTCTAAATTATTTAAATTCAATGATTTATATTATAATTTAAAATTTAATTTTTTAATCACGTTTAAAAAAAATTACATGGTAATACCCTAGTTTATCTCTATTCCTTCTCCCGAATCAATAGACCCATCCTTATTTCTTTATCTTTTTTTTTTCTATTTTTGCTTCTCTTAAGGTTTTTTCTTGTCATATTCTTGAGATTTTTGACTCGATGCATTTCTTGGATGATAATTTAGGGTGAATTTCATATTTACTCTGATCACAAGAGTCTTCAGTATATCTTCACTTAGAAAAATTTGGACTTTTAGCAATAATATTGAATAGAGCATCTTGATTTAATTAAAATATCTTTGTACCAAATTAATGTGCATTATATATCTTCATATTGGTTTTTCAAAATTCAAAAGATATTCCTATTATTTAAGGGTATATAAGCTAAATTAACTTAGTACAAATGTATTTTAATTAAAAAAAATCAAGTGGCAGAAAAAACAGAGAGAAGTGAGGAAAAAAAAAGGATAAAAAGTGATTTGCTATACTTTGTTAGTAGACGCTTCCATCATTATCTTCTTCTGAACTACCAAATAAAAAGAGTGATTATGCCATCACTTTTGGTTCTTTTCTCTAATACAACCCCATATAAAAGTAAGAGCAATGTTATTTGGATTTAATTTATTAATTTAATAAATTAAATTAATTGCTTATAATTATTGAATTGATAGTGAATTTTAATATTTTTGGAGATCTTCTATCAATTTAATGGTTATAATTCATTAGTCCAGTAAATTATGTCAGTAAATTAAATTCAAATAATATTACTATATGATGATGTATAAACTCAAAATGTGAGGTGGGTACTTGAACTGAAGAGATCAAAGGCTGATGAACAATGGTGTGTGAATGAATACTGAGGATGGAGTTTACCTATGGCTGAGCCTAGTGGCTCTGAAAAATGCAACAACAACCATAAAAAAGGGTAAAAATTGGAAAATAACATAGATTATAGTGGTTTATCAGCTAAAGAGCTTGACTACTCCACTCTAATGAAGTTTCTTGCTCCTAGGAGGTTTTTTATATTGCTTGAGCAAGAAGATATACTTAGTATTGCAAGAATTACAATTTGTTCTATGTATGATGGGTATGCCTCTTGTATTTATACCCATAGTTAGGGCGGTCCTCGTGTCATCGTCACATGATTTTCAAATTTATTAGGATTTTGTCAAGGGAATATTAGGCCGTTAGAAACTACATTGCTTAAGTGTGACATGACTTTCTAGAACATGCTGAGATAGCATTCTCGCATGTCTTCAAGCTTAAATACATTGTAACCTCTCATATCTATGGGATATCATATATTATGAGGTCATTCTGCTCGGGACGATCTCTTTTACTTTTAGTCAATCCATGAATAAAAGAATTCGATCCAAACATCTGACCTAAACTAAAAATAAAGATTCTCCTTATGATCTAACTTGGACAATCCAAATTCCTATTTATGAGGTGATATTTGGATGACCCATGACATTTTTGCTTGGGGCTGGATATGCAACTTAGGGTCAGGAGACAGACCTTGTCCTTTAGCTCTTCCCATAGAACAATATCCTTCTATTTACTCCTAGTATTAATTTTGGTATCATCACTATAAAAGTGATGACCGTAATATTTTGAGCAATACTATTAAGACTTAATTTACTGACCTAATTTGTTGATTTTATTCACTATGACTTTTGAATTAACTATAGGATCCATCAAATATTGGAACTTGGTGTTGATCCAATGGTTCTACTGAAACCACATCATTATGTCATTAAATTAAATCAGATTTTTAGGTCCAAATAGTATTACTCTAATATTTTTGTCTCATTATCAATTTTTATTTTTATTTTCTTAGCAAGTGTCATAGTGATAAAGTGTATTATTTATTATCATCTCCATGGCTCAACAGAAAACTTTAATGCAATCTAATCCAAATCTTGCAATATGCATGATCTATTAAATTAAATTATATTACCAACCATCCACAGTATAGCAGTAAATATTCAAGTACCTATGCCATCTAACCCAATGCTTTCTTCTAAAGCAATAGCTGCCTCAATTAGTTCTGCCCATTTAAAGTCATTGGAGAAAGATCTATCTAATTTTACGATAAGAAGAAATATATTAAATTCTCTTAACTAGAATTGGAGCAAGTTATCTTTTAATAAACCCTTAGGGGTGGTTTGATAATCAAGTTTGATCTCTTGCAAGCTAAATTTTTTAGAATTAATACTTTCCATATTCCGTAACGATTAGCTCTTCCATCATGCATCAACATGGTGGTTTAAACCAGCTCGGATTGTTAGGGCCAAGTTCAAGGGAGTAGTTGGTGTACGTCTGAATACCCAGTAATCAAAAAAAATTATCTTCTAATATAATTTCACTCATTTTTTCAATGATAGTTTTTTTTCCATGAATTCAATTAGTCTCATTATTCATAATTGGATTTCTACTCACGTATGTTGAATAATGTATCATCCAAAGAAAGGAGAGTTATAGATTACGAACCTCATAAAGGCTCAGCTCGATTGTGTATTAAAGAAGACCTAAATCTTTGCACACACATTATATGTATACAACTATTCTAGTAGGTGTGCCAATCATAACTTATTAACCAAACTACATAAATTTGGGGAATGATATTTCTTCCAATATATTTTTCCTCTATTTCTCTTCTGAAAAGTCACTTACTATAAATTCAATTGAGAGTTGTGAAGATGACACTCCTCAACTAATATAAGGTGAATGATCGATTAAGAATGACAATACAAAAAAAAAAAAAAATACTAGAGAAGACTTGAATTCTTCTTTTTAATGATCAAAAACTTGTTTAAGAGAATGCCATATTTAACTTATTTCTTAGGGTGTGTGTGGGTTATATAGAGCCCGCCTCACTTCTGCTTTTAAGTAGAAGTATTGTAGTTTTCTTGTGATAAAAAAAAAATTATTTTTATCTATAATATAAAATAGGGTAAGTTTTAATAAGTCTATCCAATGGTCTAAATNCTTAGGGTGTGTGTGGGTTATATAGAGCCCGCCTCACTTCTGCTTTTAAGTAGAAGTGTTGTAGTTTTCTTGTGATAAAAAAAACTTATTTTTATCTATAATATAAAATAGGGTAAGTTTTAATAAGTCTATCCAATGGTCTAAAATAAACTTATCTAACTGACATTAACATCTATTTTAAAACCATTCACATTGCACCGCGTCTTCAGACACGAATTATCTCTAGTATATTAATATTTAAAAAATAATACTATTTGAATTTAATTTACTGACCTAATTATTCTTAACCATTAGATTAATCGTGGGATCTACTATTTGTTGGAACTCTCAATCAATTTAATAATTGCAATGAATTAGGTCAACAAATTAGATTAAAATAACATCATTGATATCCAACTATCTGAAATGGCTTGTTCACACTATAAATTGGTTAATTGTAACAATGAGAGTTGTCTAAGACATTCGAATTTATGACTCACTTTAAGAGCAATGCTATAGCGAAGTAATTTGTGGAGTTAATCAGACACTTAATTCAATGCAATCATTGAATTAGTTGTGACTTTTAATGTTAAGTGGAATCTATTTTCAATCCAATGGTTAGATTGAATTAAATTCCTAAATTAAGTCCAAATTAGATATAGGATTGAAAGTCTAATCCACACAACTCAACAACTGCGGGTTAACCGCACCATTTTTTGGGGGGAGAATCTCACTTAAAAGATTTAAGATTTTTTATTTTGTACCCTTAAATGTTAAATTTTACACATTGTATCCTTAATATATTAAAAATATTATAATGTAATCTTTTCGTTACTTATTCTGTCAAAAGTTACTCCATTGACATTGATAGATTGAGTAACTAAAACTAATAGATGAGTTATATTATAATATTTTTAATACNTGAGTAACTAAAACTAATAGATGAGTTACATTACAATACTTTTAATATATTGATGGTATAATATGAAAAATTAATTTTTAAAAGTATAAAATAAAAATTCTTAAATCTTTTAAGATGCATAGTACAATTCACCTTTTTTAAAAAAAAAAAAAATATTCTAAATCAATTACTGTCTCAATTAACTATAGACATTTAAAGCTAGTGGAGAAGGCCCTGTCTAATTGACAAAAATAGAAAAAGATATTTAATGAACCACATTTGTCTTTGGCATATATACTTTTTAGTCCTATAATATGCCACTCTCGGGGTTTCTATATCACTATGTACACTTCCTCAAATCACTCCTTCCAGCCACTGAGTAAGGAAAATGCTATTTGAATGTGATTTGAGAATTTAATTTAATATAATTATTAGATTAATAGTGGACTTAATTTAATATTAGAACTCATAATTAATTTAATAGTTGCATTGAAACCACGTCATTAAGTCCTCAAATTAAGTTCTTNAATGTGATTTGAGAATTTAATTTAATATTGGAACTCATAATTAATTTAATAGTTGCATTGAAACCACGTCATTAAGTCCTTAGATTAGGTTCCAATAGCATTGCTATTGAGTAAATATCTATTCAGGAGTGTCAATTTTATCCATTGACACAGACTAAAACATGTAAATGATATGATCAATGAACAAAAATAACAAATAAGTAAAAATAAGATTAGGCATGAATAACATGATAATATATAACAGAAAATATATATTTTATAATTTTTTTACATAGTATTATATGAGATGTTTCAGAATTAAATAAATTTTTATTAAGACAAAAAATTAAGTTAAACACGACACGTATTGAAAATGACATGATCCAAAATAACATGACACAAAAATAACAAGACACAACACGATTAACACTTCTAATACCATATCAGGATTGTCTTACGATATAATTGCCGAAGTAGACAATATAAATTTTCATTCAGACGTAATATAGTGGTTGAGTTTAACCTTTAGTAACCAAAAAGTCTTATGTTCAATTCTTTTTTACACTTTCTAAGGGCTAATTATCATTGTCTTTTTACAGATATGCTTTAACCTAGCTCAAGTTACGATAACTAATTATTGAGCTCGAAAGAGTAATGAATGCAAACCTAAACACCCTATAACAAAAAAAAAATAAACTCAAAAAACTCCTGTTGTTACGTGAGTTGGTTATTATTTTACATGGAAAAGTAGATATTTGAATTTTGAACGAATATGATTCACACCAGGACTTGCAGTTCCGTGCAATCCTCAAACTCATCACGAAATTGATAGAGTTGTGAAATTTGATTAAATTTTAATGAATTTGACCGATAAACGAGTAAAATGGTTAGATTAGTTATATAAATACATCAATATATCTATATAATAAAGTATAATATAACTTAAATTTTAAAAGATAAATAAAATAAATTTTATTTTTTGCGGTTGAGATCTATTTAAATTTTACTTTAAAGTTAATCAGATGACTAATATTAACATCCCAAATTTAATAGAAAAAATAGATTCCTAAGGATGTATTTGAGGTAATTTTTTAAAAGTACTTGTAAAATTTATAACTTTTCATAAGAATTTTTTTAAAAAATAGTGTTTGGCATTACCCCACCACCACCTTCACCCCACCGCCACCATCGTCGGCCCACCACCACCATCAACACTATTGTCGCCCTCACAACACTACCACATCTGCCACAGCAACCATTACCACCACTACAACTATCGCCACCCCCCATAACCACCGTTACAACTACCACTGCCCCATCGTCTCACCACTACCATCATCACCGCTATCGCCATCTTATCACAACCATCGTTGCCCCAGCACCACTACCACCCCACCAGTGCCCCAACACCACCATCCCACTACCACCACCACCGCCACCGTTACCGCCACTGTTTCACCATGGCCACTATCCCACCACTATCATTACTATTGCCACCATCACAACCAGTCATCCTCACTCATCACAATTATCACCGTCTCCTACCACCACCGTTACCGCTAACCACCACTTGCCCCTTTCACCATTCCCACCCACCACTATAACCACCGCTTGTGTCACGCCCCCATCCCAGTTTTTCAAGGATAAGACGCGACTAGATTTTTGATATACATGTTTACGTATATATAATTTAGATTAATAAAATATCAAACAATCCCACAGGTATAACACCACCACCCATCACCTTAGTCATTAAGCATGATAATAAAACCTATTTTATAACCTATACCATATATAAAACACATGTACTAATCGTTTGTTTTCGAGGTTATAAACAGATACAAAATTCCACACTCACATAACATACATCACAAAGTATGCTTATTATTAACCTGTTATAATAATCTCTCATTTAACATAATATACAACCTAACAAATAATTATTCAGTCCCTCATCCAGTATCATTGACTCATTTAAAACTAAATACACAATAAACAAAATATCATACTAATATTGTACAAAACTTAACCCTTTTGACAGTGGACTAATCTGTGTCTCCCTCTTTTGTATCTAAAAAAAGAGAAGTTATAGGGGTGTGAGCTAAAATACGTGTTCAGTGAGTATACATGTCGTATATGAAATAAAAATGATAGTAATACATAGAAGTAAGTAAATACTATGTAAATACACGTATCAAACAACAATATCAATCTAATTCCAAAGTATTCACAAGCCACAACATATCCATACTACCCCACATCGGGTAATCGATCCCATATGGATCCCTGCCTCCCTACCCTCTCGGGAACACCACAGTGCTAGCACTCCACTACACGTCCAATGATCAGACATCGACACTCCTGTCTCAAATAGGACGCCATATTCCACAACACACAATGCACAATACAAAATATTATCCAATCACATAAACGCATAGCACATAATCCTGGAAAAATACTATTAAATTATATCATTTAACATCATCTTATAATAGCATTTTCAAAACATATAAAGAAATACATCCACCTCAAATATTTCAATCTACGGCCCTTTGGTTCTATCGATGGATCCTTCCGGTGTTTTCGTAGTCGTCTCTATACCAACTGTCCTACCTGTTCCACCTAACACACCAATAGTAACATGTTTATCACATTGAATAATTAATTATGCACTAATGCATTCAAGAAAATTCAACCCAAAGTGCCCCACTAACCCCGGTTACCACACTGTTCACTCACATACTGACACATTAGATTTAGGGATCATATTTCTTACTCAAATCTTCAAAATCACTCACATTAATCACAATTAAGATTTAATAGGTCAAACATATTGACCGGGGCCCATTTCCACACATTTCGACCCAAAATCCCAAAAATTATACTTCCGACATTTCGTACATTTTATACTAGATATTATATTCATTTGCATTTGAAATTTATATTATCACATCAAGCATCAATTAAAAATGCTGCATGCAAAATTTCAAGTCATTTGAATTAAAATTCACACATGTAATAATAATATTTAGAAACCAGGATTTCGGCATTACTGACATCCATTTCTAATTTCTATCATACTTTTCTTGTAAAACCACTACATTTAAATTCATATACACATTTAATCAATGTNCTATACTTCCGACATTTCGTACATTTTATACTAGATATTATATTCATTTGCATTTGAAATTTATATTATCACATCAAGCATCAATTAAAAATGTTGCATGCAAAATTTCAAGTCATTTGAATTAAAATTCACACATGTAATAATAATATTTAGAAATCAGGATTTCGGCATTACTGACATCCATTTCTAATTTCTATCATACTTTTCTTGTAAAACCACTACATTTAAATTCATATACACATTTAATCAATGTAAAACAACCCCTAATTGAGCATTTAAATCGCCCACTTCATTCTTAAAATTTTCGTTTCCAACTTAATCCATTAAATGTTTCTCGAATATCTCAAATGATCATTTCTACACTTTTTGTACATTCGGTTGAGTACCTATTGAATACCCCTTTTTAACAGTCCNAAATGTTTCTCGAATATCTCAAATGATCATTTCTACACTTTTTGTACATTCGGTTGAATACCTATTGAATACCCATTTTTAACAGTCTCTAATTTTGTGTAACACCCTTAATAAAAATCTATTTTGAACTTAAAATAAAACAGTCCATTATTTTAACACAAAATAACCCACTAATTATGTTTAATACACTTAATTTAAAGTCACCAAAATATGCTTTGAAATTACACTAAAATAATTCCACACATATTCACAAAATACTTAAAATTAATCACACACACATACACCCTTACCTTCTTCTTGTTTCTTTGTTACTTTTGGTTTAGCATGGAGTCCCCTAAATTCTTTTTTTTTTTTTTTACCTTTCTTCTTCCTTTCCTTTACTCTCCCTCACTCACTGTTTGAACACACCCAGAACACACACACACTGGTTTGTCTTTTAAACCACACTCATTTTACTACATGTTAAAGTACACACACACTGTTCCATGAATTACATACACACACTTTACTATACCTGAAGACAGACAGACACACACACACACACACATGCACTTGACTTTTCCAAAATGACCCACCACCTTAGCCTTGACATATGGGTAAATATATTTAATAATTATATTTGTCTCTCCCCAAATTCTTAAGTGATTTTAAAATTAATCCAATACTATTTCCATACACAAAAGTCTATCTAATAAATATTTTCACATGATTGTAATTAGTCCACATAANTATTTCCATACACAAAAGTCTATCTAATAAATATTTTCACATGATTGTAATTAGTCCACATAATTATGCTAATATGTATACAATGCATGATCGGATCTCACAACTCACCACCACTACAATTAGTGCTTAAATTTCTTTCTATTTCTTCTATCTTTATAATTTAATTTTAGGTGTGAATACAAATATGTTTATTGTTGACTTTCTTTTTATTATTTCGTGTCTTCAGGCATGGGAAATAACTAGTATATATATATTTTTCAATATGTTATAAATTTAATTAAAATAATTTATATATGATAAGAACTAAAATGAGGAGAGACATCTCTGATGTGAATGAGTCTACGATATTAATTTTTTTTTGGATATTGTATTAAAATTTATTAATACTGAGAATCACGTTACACCTTAAAAAAATTAACAACTAAAATTATTTTTGGTCAATCATGAAATTAATTTACTTAAAAAAAATTAAAAATTAAAAATATTTTTGGAGCAATGTTATACAATTATTAGATTAATTATGAGTTTCATTACTAGATAAAACCCACTTTTGATTCAATGGCTACACTAAATTAAGCCATTAAATTTGGTCTCAATAGTCAATAGTATTTTTTTATTTTGTATGATCAATCACAACATTTTAGGATCAATTATAAATTTTTAAGTGATAATNTGTATGATCAATCACAACATTTTAGGATCAATTATAAATTTTTAAGTGATAATTTAAATTGTCAAAAAAATTATAACAGGAGAAGTCTATGGTACCGAATTTTTTTTTCGTAATGCCCCGTCTAATTTTTACCCCTTTTATGGATGATTTTATAACAAAAAAAATTATAATTTTTGTGGGTGGTTTGTAACTTTTGTTAGCATCGATTGTAAGTTATCAAAAAAAGCAATAAAAATACTCATAAAAATTATAAATGATAATATGATACATTGATACCGAAGTTTTTTTTTTTTTTTTTTATGGGTATGTAGACAACTCCCATTTTTAAAAATAGGGCTAATAATCGAGCCAAACTATTTAAATTTAGCTCGGATAAGACTCAATTCGAGCTCAGCTCGTGTTTTACTGTACCCATTTTTAAGACTCGACTCATTTATATAGAAAATAATTGAACTATTCGGATTTGACTTAAGTTTGACTTTTTATGGATTCAATTTATTTTCTAAATAAATCGAACTTAAATAATTTTTTAGATTCATTTAAAATAATAAGCTTGACAAATTCGACAGACTCGACTTAATTTCACAAAACTCAATTATCAGCCTATTTAAAAATAAGGAGAATTACACCCAAATCCCTTGAAGTTTGTATGTGCATAATACTTATATCCCTGCCGTTTAGTATATCTGTCAGTATATTACATTTAGACTCTGAAATTTGTTAAGACCTCTAAAGTTTAAAATGTTATACTTAGATTATAAAAACTTCAATCAAAGATAGAATATTAAATATTTTAAATTTTACAATTAAAATTCATGTTTTATTGTATCATTTATTGAAATAAAATTAAAAAATAAAAATCTATTTTTTTCTTAAAAAATCGTAAATAATATACAATTATACTATCTATTGAATTAAAACTAAAAAAATTAAATAAGAGGTATAAGTCATTCATAATAGAAAATGAATTTTACAATCAAAATTTATGTTCTATTATATTATTTATTGAAATAAAATCAAAAATACAAATTTAATTTTTTTGATAAAAAATCATAATTAATATACAATTATACTATCTTTGGAATAAAATTAAAAAAATCAAATAAAGGGTCAAACTGTAATAGACACAATATCTTTTATCTTTAATTGAAGTAATTTGGTAGTTTAATTTGGTCGTTTAAATGATCAATTAAATTTCAATAGATAATATAATTGTATAGAAATTATAATTTTTTTAAGAAAAAATTAGATTTTTATTTTTAATTTTATTTCAATANAATACTCATAAAAATTATAAATGATAATATGATACATTGATACCGAAGTTTTTTTTTTTTTTTTTTTATGGGTATGTAGACAACTCCCATTTTTAAAAATAGGGCTAATAATCGAGCCAAACTATTTAAATTTAGCTCGGATNTTTTTATAACAAAAAAAATTATAATTTTTGTGGGTGGTTTGTAACTTTTGTTAGCATCGATTGTAAGTTATCAAAAAAAGCAATAAAAATACTCATAAAAATTATAAATGATAATATGATACATTGATACCGAAGTTTTTTTTTATTTTTTTTATTGGTATGTAGACAACTCCCATTTTTAAAAATAGGGCTAATAATCGAGCCAAACTATTTAAATTTAGCTCGGATAAGACTCAATTCGAGCTCAGCTCGTGTTTTACTGTACCCATTTTTAAGACTCGACTCATTTATATAGAAAATAATTGAACTATTCGGATTTGACTTAAGTTTGACTTTTTATGGATTCAATTTATTTTCTAAATAAATCGAACTTAAATAATTTTTTAGATTCATTTAAAATAATAAGCTTGACAAATTCGACAGACTCGACTTAATTTCACAAAACTCAATTATCAGCCTATTTAAAAATAAGGAGAATTACACCCAAATCCCTTGAAGTTT
>CAUOFW020003525.1:135318-165673 GCA_963454935.2 Ilex paraguariensis | reverse complement strand
GGCCACTTTGTGAAATAGGAAACTTTTGATGTGTTTTTTGAGTTATTTTTTGTGTGTTTGTTATTGAGGATCTGTGTACTTGTCTAATGATCTGTGTTTATTAACTATATTTTGGTGTACCTGTTTGATAATCTGTATTTATAGAGAGCGTTAGTATATCTGTATAACAATCTGTGTATCTATTTGATGATCTGTTTATTAATTGTATTTTAGTGTAGTTGTTTGACGACCTGTTTTATTAATAGTATATTAATATACATGTTTGACAAACTGTGTACCTGTCTTACGATTTGTGTTTTATAAAAAAAAAGTTCCATTATGATGATATAAATTTTTAGAATAAGTGTTTTAATTATGTGATGACATTCTCGTTATTTTTACAATTTTTAAAGGCAGTTAGTTATGTATATTGTTTTAACTATTCAACATAACTGTCAATTTTGGGCGTTTGCCACTTGTTTTCCCATTGAAATCTTTGATGGCCAAGTGTGTTATCGGACCAGGCTCTCTCTCTCCTGTACTAAGTTATCGGAAAGAAGAAAAAGGGGAAGGAATAATTTGGAGTACCAGTGAGGCCAACAAATAAAAGGCAACCACAAAAAGAAACTGAAAATGAAGAGAGAGATAAATTAGAAGATTTTGAGTTTGCAATGGTGTGAGGCCTGTGATCAGAACAGGGTCACTTAGAAATTGACTTCTACAACAACATAGTCAGATCAACAACAATCTCCTATTCTACAAAGTGAGCAAGGGAAGAAGATAAAACAACAACATAAAACAAAGGCAGCAATGCCATTGCTATATATACTTTCTATGTCTCTTTTCTTACCACCCTAGTGCTTATGTTTCTCTTTCTATTCACAAGCCAATTTGGTGTCAAAGCTGCTCAAGCAGATGGCAAAAGCTTGAAATGCCGATAAGGGATATCGATAATCCATTGTAAAAATATCTTTGCCAACCTTGCCAAACTGGAGGATGACTTTGTCAAGCTCTGGTTGGGCTGCTGGTTGAGAAGTTGGTTGTGCTTGAGCAACTGGCGGTGGGGCGGCAATCAACTGGAAGTTCTTGACAGAAGCAACAGTCACTCGTCCTCGAAAATTCAGGCACCAACACTGCAACTGTTCATGCCATCTCGGGGACTTGTTTTTGAGAACTAAGGGTCTTGGCTTCCCATCCTTGTCCTCCATTATTGTAGATCCACTAATTTCAGAAAATCGTGAACTGCTAAACTCGACTGAGTGGTCAAGAGACTTTGAGAAGGAAATGCTGCGAAATGAGTCCTCAAGAGAACGGGGTAGAAGCTCTGGTTGGCCAGGCACTGCACCACCTGCATCAAGTGCTGAGAAGGGGATCGAGTGCATGATGCAGTGCATCCTTCGTGGACCTCGTGTGCCAAGCACATTCAGCTCATATGTGATCTGGGCTATGTCGTAGCTGCCGGTTGGGACTCTTGGGGACACTTTTTTAGAATGGAATCTACGGCTTGTCCGGCCAGGTTGGGATATATGGGCACCACCAGTATATGGAGGCTGAGTGTCATATATTATGAATTTTGTGCCGAGGAAATTTGATCTGAGAATAGTAATAAAATTTGATCAATAATTAATAAAAATTGATTTCTTTGTAAATAAAATAGAATTTCAAGCCAAATTTAACAGATGAGGACTTCATGCATCACCAAATTGAAGAAACATTTGTCCTCCAAGGCTGAAAAAAATTGAAGAAGCAAATGGACAAGCAAGTAAGCAAAAAAGACAAATAAGAACCATAACTACCAAAAAATTTCTAGCCTTCATCTGTGGTATTTCACTCATTTCAGGACATATAAATTAAATAACGACAATGTGCATGGAGCTAGAATGACTATGCATAGATCACCTTGAATACATAGGACAACACAGAATTAAAACAAACATGCACAGTATAGACTTGAATCACCTTGAATACATAGGACAATGGAGAAAATTAAAACAAACATGCACATAATAGACTTGAAACATCCCAATGACAGTTACAAGTCTGCTGCTCAAATATTGGATGTCAAACCTTGACAAGGTACATCGTTCATTCTGACAAATGTCAATCATTTCTTACAGCTAAAACATTTTTTTGATTTGGTGAGAAGTTTTTCCTGAAGTTCAAATTAGTGTAGAATGGTGATGCCTAAAGAGATGTTAGTTTTTTAGTACCATGGTGAAATTTTTGTATAAATGTTTTGTTTTCTATCCAAAAAAAAGAATGAAAATAAATGGACATTGTAAATTTGCTTCGATCTCTAATTTCTTACCTCAACTTTCCAATATAAGTACTGCTTGATCTTGAAATGTGATCAGCATCCATTGAGATAACGTACTCTGTGCAAGTGGTTCGCCGAGTTCTTTTTGCAGAGAGAAGAAACTTCCCATTTTCGACAAGCAAAGCTGGTAAGTAGGATCACAACACAAACACATCAGTACATCCATTTGCAGCAAATAAGACTTCTATACTGCACATCATGATGTAGTTGCAGTATCAAAAGCAATTATTCATCAAATAGCGCAAGGGTAAAGCTAGTTAACAATCAAAGCAGGCAGTGCATGACATAAAACTGACATATATACTATAATTGATGGATGAACAAGAAGCAAAAAAAAAAGAGAATCGGCTTCTGTTTCCATATCCATATTGGTTTAGTGTAGGTTGATTTAAAACCTTCAACCTTTTGGGAACCAGTACAAGTTTTATTTTAGAATTAAGAGATGCTAATTGTCTTGATTTTCAACAATCTCTAAAGGGAGTTATGGAGTCTTATTTTAGCATTAAGAGATGCTAAATTTCTTGATTTTCAACAATCTTTAATGAGTTATGGAGTCTAATCTTAGTTCTGACTCTGTTTATTTTAATTGTTTTCCAAATTTATCACTATCTGTAAAAAATATTATGGAAGTTTTAACTTTAAATATCCCAACTTCCAACTATAACTATATGGATGGTACTGAACCCATCAATATAGCTTATAGAATTCACTATAAGGTAATGAATACCTTAACTCCAAATTCCAAGTACCACAATAAAAAATGTACTACTACTTTAATTAAAACAAATTATATAAAAAATAGAATTACTCAGAATAGAGCTATTATATGGGAAAACATTACTTTTTCAGAATCATGGAATCTACAATATGTACTTCCTTTCAAATTAATCAAATTTGATTAATAGAAAAATTAATCAAATTTCACAAACCCCAAAAAAGGATGTACAAATTCAATTTACTTTTGATCGGGTTTCCCGATTAAATATTGAAGGACTTTCAAGAAAAGGGAAGAAATAAGAGAATAAAAAAGAAGAAGTGGAGATACCAAACCCTTGTAAGAATTAGGTCAAGAAACATACAAATCTATGCAGTGAAGACTCAATTCTTATTAATAATCTCTATCTAATGAAAATAGTAAGGATACATCAATATTTATAGGTTAAGTCTCCTACCGAAATAAAANATAATCTCTATCTAATGAAAATAGTAAGGATACATCAATATTTATAGGTTAAGTCTCCTACCGAAATAAAACTATAATCCTAATAAAATTCTAAAATAGTTTCATAATCAAACTCTTACATTCCTATCCTACTAAGACTTTATAATAATTTCCTAATCAATTTCCAACTAATACTTCTAATCAAACAAATATTACCTTAACTCATATAATAATACTAAAACAAATAATAAAATTCAAATTTTCAATTAAAACTCTATAATAATTTCATAATCAAATTCTAACTAATACTCCTAGTCAAATAAATATTACCTAACTAATATAATAATACTAAAACAAATAACAAAATTTAATTTTTTAATTTAAACTCATCCAATCATTTTTCGATCTCTATCAATTCTCCTTGGCTCTAATACCAAACTGATGTAGGATGAAAGAGAAAGAAATAAGAGAATAGAGAATAAGGAGAGATACCAAACTCTCGCTAGNCTCATCCAATCATTTTTCGATCTCTATCAATTCTCCTTGGCTCTAATACCAAACTGATGTAGGATGAAAGAGAAAGAAATAAGAGAATAGAGAATAAGGAGAGATACCAAACTCTCGCTAGAATTAGGTCACAAAATACAAATAAAAATTTTTATTCTAATAAAATTAAATAATTTTATAATCAAACTCTTAAATTCCTATCCTACTAAAACTATATAATAATTTCTTAATCAAATTCTAACTAATACTCCAAGTCAAACAAATATTATCTAACTAATATAATAATACTAAAACAAATAATAAAATTCAATTCTTTAATTTAAGTTAATTCAATCTATTTTCGATCTCTATAAGTAACTAATCTATCTTCTTCCTCTTCTAAGAAATTTGTTCCTTAGAAATCAAAGGAAAAGAACATTTAATCTTAGAAGGTGTTAGACTTTCTAGGCAAAATATTCCACATGGAATTTATCATCCTAGTCATCAGGACAATGAGAATGTTTTTGATATGGGAGAATTCGAACCAACCTAATTTGAAATGGAGTTTCCTATATGAATCTACAACCATTTAAAGTTGATAGTGATGATGCACAAAATGTGTTTATACAAACTCAATCCAAGGTGTAGTGGTGTATGTGATAGGGTATGTTAAACACAATAAAATACACAGATTAAGTAGTTCGGTCTGAGTGACCTACTACACGAAGAATGNACACAGATTAAGTGGTTCGGTCTGAGTGACCTACTACACGAAGAATAACTATGGTGGCCGAAGAATCTTATTACTCAAAAGGTGTGAAGAGTACTGAGATTTGTATGATGCCCCCCACGTGTAGGCAGGGCTTACAATTTATAAGCGAAGAGAATTTCACAAGGGCTCCGAGAGAGCCTTGATTGAGGCACCATTAGGGGGGGTGGGGTGGTTCAACGTCATCCTCGTAACGGGCAAGGTGATTGCGTTCCATGATTCCCTTCCTAAGATGAAGATCCCTATGCTAGTAATAGACTGACCTTCCAAGGCGGTGTGTTTGGCCTAATTGAAATTGTGATGAGCTTTTGTTGTTTTGCATCTGTGATCTGAGGCTGGTATGCATCTGTGATCTGGGTCTAGTTTAGACTAGGCCCATCAAAAAGTCTGCATCTGTGATTTGGGTCTGGTCCGGACTGGGCCCATCAAATAGAAAATCAACTGCCTTCCAGCTTAGTCTTCCTAAATATAAGGAATTTCGTGATTGGTATTTTGACTCTTTTAATAAAAAAGAGTTACAAAAATCAATTCCACAATTAAATAGAATTGATTGAAGAAGTCATCCTTCTGTTCAATGGTTTTTAACGTTTTATAAAAATCCAAAATCTGCTCATGTCAATACACTTGAACAATTTTATAAATAATAGAATATTGAAGAAAGTAAAATTCTCAGTTCAATTCACCCTCCAATGGTTCTTCTCAGGTAAATTAACAATGATGATAATGAAAAAATAGTTTTGGAAGCTTTAGTTTTCATTAGCCCAAAATCTCAAGAAGATTTTAAAAAAATTTAAACAAAATAATTATACAAATATTTGTTTACAAACAATTGATAAACAATTAATAAAAATTGAAAATTCTTTAGAAAAATCTCCAAAAACAATAACTACACCGCCTCTAAAATCATTTGCTTTAGAAGCAGTAAATATCAAACCACCATCAGATTCTAAAGGATTTAAAATAAATCTTGGAAAAATTGATGAGTTTTTAAATGCATTGCTAGACAAACTAATGAGTCTAAATATTAAATCAACTAATAAAAAATCAGATGATAAACAAAAAAGTCAATGACTAATAAAATTAATGTTTTATCTCAAGTAGAAAATAATTTTGACTCTGAAGCTTAAGATTTAGAATTAAATAAAATTCAACATTTCCAAAATTCGTTGCNCTCAAGTAGAAAATAATTTTGACTCTGAAGCTTAAGATTTAGAATTAAATAAAATTCAACATTTCCAAAATTCGTTGCTTGATATGTAACAATTGAATGAAATTAATAAAATTAGGTTAAAATCCAAATTAAGGACAAATACTGCACCAACCAGGTCATATTATCCTGAGACATATGATATTCTTTATGAAGAAACTTTCTTCACATCTCAATGGGAATGCAGTGAAAAAGCTATTTATGAATGAAATATTGATAGCTTTTTTAGATATTAAATTTACCAAGTGTTGCACAGGATGTTAATGTACGTATCTATGTGTAGACAAAATAACAATAATGATCTCCAAGTTACAAATTTTATTATCACAGGTTTTACTGGACAACTTAAAGGTTGGTGGGATAACTGTTTAAATTTATCCCAACAACACGAAGTTTTAAATGCCACCAGAATTGTTCAATCTCAGAATGACCAAATGCAGGTCATAATTGAACAAGTTTCAGATGCAGTATACAAACCGATCAAATCAATAATCTTACATTTTATTAGAAGTAATATTCAAAATACCGATAAAAGGTAAAGAACTCCTCATGAATCTTAGGAGTCCTACACTTACTCATTTTAGGTGATATAAGGACATCTATCTCACCAAAGCTATGAAGTATGGATACGGAATACGAGTACGATACGATACGAATATGGCGATACGACAAAGTTTAAAAAAATAGGATATGGATACAACAAAAATACGGCTATAATAAAATATATTTAATATTTTTATTATTTTCAACCAGCTTAATACTTATATATTTTGATAGTTTTTTCACATACAATAAGAAAAATTAGTAATTCTTTTTAATTTTAAGAAAATATATATCGTATCTCTGGAGTATATTTACAAAGTGAAGTGACTAATTAAAGGAATCAAAACTAATATTTACATAGTATTTAGAAGTAATTTTTGCTAAGGTTATAATGTAATACCTTTATTTTATACTCTTTTGACATATAATTATAAATAATATTTAAGAAACACTTATGAGCCATCGAAGTAATATAAATTTTTAATGTATTGAATGGTATGTGAATTTGAAAAGATATGTTAAATGTTCAACTTAAAAATTATATATGTTGCTCAGCCACAAAAGTATCTGTGAAGTAACCTAATATTTAATTATTATCGGATACGTAGAAGGTGTATTCAATACGTATCTTCGAATATCCGATGATTATCGTATCCGATATGTGTACGTCAACTTCAACGAAGTATCTGTGCTTCATAACACCAGAGTCATAGTGAGACATGATGTTAATAGTGGTTTTTGAAAAGAAGGTTATTTATAGTCTTCCTTCTTTGCAGATAAATTGAGAATAAGAGTTAGAAATAAAAATGAAAGAATGATTATTCCTTGGAATTAGCACACCTATGGTGAACTAGTCAATAAATACATCGATAAATATTTGACTTATGCAATAATCTTAATCTTAAAGTTCACCGCCAAACTGGAAGAAAAAAGTTAGGAAGATTTTGTGATCAATTTGGTTACTATCTTGATCCAAGTCCTTCCACAAAAATTAAGTATAATAAGACTAAACAATATTCCAAATTTAATAAGAAAAGAAAAAAGAAAAAATATGAATTATAAAAACAAAAAAATCAAGAAGAAATGTTCTTCTCCTCTCTCTACCAACCCGTGAACCCCTGACCTTACGGTGAGAATTGCAGATCCCTAACCACCAAGGCACAAGGAGGGCAGGTAAGAAGAAATCTTCTTGAAAGAATAATAATAAAGAAATTAAATGCTACAAATGTGACAAAGCTAACCATTATGCCAAATAAATGTTTAACCAAACAAAAAAATAATGATATTATTCAAGATCATAATCTCAGAGATCAATTATGCAAAATTTTACTCAATAACACAAAAAACTCTTATTCTTATTTGTCTTCAGAAGATGATGAGGTATTTGAAATCAATTCAACCACTTTATCAAATTGTCAAAGTGATAATGATCACATTAATTGCTTTTCTTCATGTCAAACTCAACAAAACTATTACACAATTATACTTGACATGAACCGATTGAATATTAATGTTCTTTCAAAATCTCATTACATGATTTTAGATCTAATTGCTAATCCAATATCTAAATTTTTTGCTCCTTTTGAACTAAATACAATTGATTCAAAGAATCATTACTTTTTTGAACAATAAACAAATTGTTTTTGTTTTTATTACTAAACCAGAAACAAAGATTTTGAATCAAATCAAGAAAAATTCAATTTTCAAAGCAAAATAAATTAATTTTATTTACAAAGAAGTCAAAATTATGACCATTCCAAATCAATTGGAAAAATCCTAAATTTCAGGGTAATCTAAAAATCTTGAAGGAAAAAATATTTGAAGCTCTGTAAACAAGAGAATCCAATCTTTATTAGAAAAATCATTGATAAGAAAGAGTCATTCTCCCTGAAGTTGTGCAATTTTTTATGTAAATAAAAATGCCAAAAAAGAAAGAGGAATACTTGTTTAGTTATCAATTACAAAACTTTAAACAAGGTTTTATAATGGATAAGATATCCAATTCCAAATAAAAAAAAATTATTAACTCAATTACATGATACTATAATCTTTTATAATTTTGATTTAAAATATGAATTTTGGCAGATTTAGATTAATAAAATTGATCTGTATAAAACTGCATTCACAGTTTTTTTTGGACACTATGAATAGAATATTATGCCCTTTGGCATAGAAAATGCTCATTCAGAATTTCAAAATATCATGAATGATATATTTACTCCTTATACTATATTTTCTATTGTTTATATTGATGATATACTCATCTTTTCAAAATCAATTAATCAATATTTTAAACATTTGATTACCAATGTAATTTCAACAAAACATTTTTATATGTAATTTGGTCAAGGAGAAAATATATTGATATTTTTCTCCAGAAATTTGTGGATCTTTAGTTTGAGATTGTTCAGAATTCTCAAGAGAATATAATCTTCTTTTAAGATTTCTAATTTCGGATTTTAATTGATTGATCTCATATTTAAGATCATTAATTGTGATTTCTTTCTTTGAAGAAGATTCAAAATCAAAACTATTTAAAATTTCTTGTAAAAAAAATGATTTAACTAGAGACAGCTTTTTAGAATGTTTCTTTAATTGTTCTTCTTTAGCTGTTTTTAAATATTTTTCAATAACTTGTGTTTTAGCTATTGAATCAACAATTTGATCAATTATATCTAAAACCATGGATTGAGATTTTGAAAGAATATTAAAACTCAATCCATTCATGTCAGGTATAGTTGTGCAATAGTTTTGTTGAGCTTGATATGAAGAAGAACAATTATTATGATCATTATCACTTTGACTATTTGATGAAGTGGTTTAATTGATTTCAAATACCTCATCATCTTGAAGGCAAAGAAGAATAAGAGTCTTCTGTGTCATTGAGTAAAATTTTACATAATTGATCTTTGAGATCATCATCTTGAATAATCTCATTAATTTTTTGTTTGGTTAAACATTTATTGGCATAATATCCAGATTTGCTACATTTGTAGCATTTAATTTCTTTATTATTTTTCTTTTGAGAAGATTTTTTCTTGAATTTTTTTCTTTATTTATAAAAAGAAACATTGTCCTCATATTTTCTTTTCTTAAATATTTTTTAGTTTTATTAGACTTGATTTTTGTGAAAAGACTTAGATCAAGATAGCAAGCAAATTGAACATAAAATTCACCTAACTCTTTTTTTCTAGTTAGGCGTTGTCTTTTGAGTTGGACTTTAAGATTAAGATCATTGCATAAAGCAAAACCTTCATTTGATGAATTCACTGACTAATTCACCATAGGTATACTGATTCTAAACAATAATCATTCCTCCATTTTTATTTCTAAGTCTTATTCTCATTTTTTCTGTAAACAAAGAAAGAAGACTAAAAATAAACTTTTCTTTTCAAAAATTACAATTAGCATCTTGACTAATCGTAACTTTGGTGAGATAGATGTCCTTATACCACCAAAAATAAGCAAGTGTAGGACATCTAAAATTCACGAGGAGTTCTTTGCCTTTATTGGTATTTTGAATATTACTCCCAATAAAATGTAAGATTATTGATTGGACCAGTGTGTATACTGCATCCAAAACTTATTCAATTATGACGCTTGTTGCATTTAAAATTTCGTGTTGTTTAGACAAATTTAGACAATTATCCCTCCAACCAAGTTGTACAGTAAAATCTATGACAATAAAATTTGCAAACTTGAAGATCATTATTGTTACTTTGACTACACATAGATGCGTATATTAGCATCTTGTGCAACACTTGGTAAATTTAATTTTCTATATATATAGGGTTGGTTGATTCGTGTACGAAATGGACATCCCAATCCAATGCAACTATGGTAATAATGGGTATACCATTTCATCCTATCCCATGTATACCATGTTTGGATCAAGGGTAGGATAAAGTGCAAGTCCATTGCTATAATAGAACGTGTTTGGACCAGGTATTGATGCATCATGCATGGTATCAATTTGAAGGGCAATCCGCATCCAATTCCATCCAAAATCTTCTGTAAAGGGCACTCTTGTCGTTCTCGCTCCTCATAGCTATTTAGTCATGTTTGGTCAGTCTAACCCCTGTTATAAGACAGGCCCTATATGACGATCAAAATATGGTATTAAGTTACCATTGAACTAATTTAGCCCAATCTCACCCCTTGATATCCTGACCGAACATGCCCTTCAGGGCTTAGCACCATGCTCAAGCATATGGACAGAAACACTTCGCTTCAAACACAGCTTGGTTAGCCAATGCAACAGCTATAATTCGAACAGACTAAATTTCCAACCTAGTCCAGTAGCTTTTGACAATTGTACAAGTATTAATACCACCTAACTGAGAATGACAACCCAAATCACCTCATATGTTTCACTCTGCCTGACTAAACAGTGAATTTAAGGAATTAAAACAAGAAACCTGGATAAGGCTTCCACGCCACAAATTAATCTTACTTCTNATGACCCAATATGTGTACTATGAATTGTTCTGGTTTGACAAGTTTTATTAACTAAGAATTAGCTTATAATAATGGTTATAAAAACATTGTATGCAAATCTTTTATCAACTTAGTTTCAGTGTAAAGTGCTTTTTTTTTTATCAAACAGTGTAAAGTGCTTGGTCCATAACTGTTGTACGACATTTTTTTTTGTTTATTAATTGTGTATAGTAACTGAGCGTGCTAGCTCATCCCCCGTTTTCTTGTGTTCCAAGTTAGAGATGGGTCAACTACAAAATCTAGCAGGGATAAGATGATATTAAGGGTTGATGAAGGAGTGTAATGTTATAATATAAATGCAAAGCATGTAAAACTGGTTGCAAAGTGTCAAACTCTAGTTGTGTATGCATGGGACGTGTATTTGACCTTTTAGTTTGCAAAATAAAATAGGTTTGATTCAATTTATTTATTTACATTCTTATAATTTATGGGTAAGTTCTATTTAGTTTGGTCACTATCCATCCTAGGAAGGGTTGATCAATCCTTCCACGATGGGATGTGACATTAAAACTTAGAAATGGAAAAATCAGACTAACAAAGTCCTACCAAATTAGTATGCATTTATTCATCCTATTTAACCAATATGCTACGATTGAAAGGAATAAACTGCCCACATTGTAAAATTAAGATAAAAGAAAAAATAACAAACCATATATATCAAGAGACATAAGCCTACGAAAAGGTTCGAACAAAATGCTTACTGGGGCTAAGACACAGGAAGAGATGATAAGTTAAATTTGATTTATCCCTTTTGATGAAGCACTGAATGGTTCCATCACGAGGTCCTGGCTGAAAAGGCAAAAAATTAACATTCAGTAACTGTTGCGAACAATGTTCATACTCTATTCTTTCAATGCAAATTTTATCCTTACGTCAAAGCATAAATCGCACAAATTAGTGGTGAATTTTGGAATAAAATGATTTCAAAAATAGATCGAAATATCACATGTCCTCATGCCATTCAGACAAAAAAAAAATAAGGAGAAAAAACAAAAGGCAGTTTACCTGTTTAAGGGAAACTGGAAAAGTAAGCTTCCCGCAAAACTCTGGATTTCTAACAATTTCCTTACACATACTCCTCCAAGACCTGCAAACCTCAGCGCATGCAACAACATTCTTTCGAGCAGGCCAAGTGATTTCACTCTCTTCCAACCTTCTAATTATATCATAAAGCAGCTCTGGAGGGAGGTTAGCCCATTGGCTGTTCTGAACAACCAGAGGCTGGTCATTCAAATAATGAAATGAACCATGTGATTTTCCCCTGTGATGACCAGACAGCCTGACGTCAAAAGCCCGCCTGGACAAGCTCCCAAAACTATCCCTTACATCACGAACTATGTTGCGGAACGACATTTAATCCCCAAAACAAATAGGAGGGAATTAAAACAAGGAGAAAAATATCTCTCTTTCTGAGGAACTCTTTTTCTCAACAAATATATTCTGAATAATTATAGTCCACTTGACATGTGGATATAGCTGCAAAGGAACAAAGTTAAATCAGGTCCCCGAGACAAAGATAACAAGTGAAGAATAAAGGAAAAGGGAGCAAAGGAAAAAGGGAAAAGGCAACCAAAGAGAAAACAAAACAAAAAACAAAAAGCAAAGAGATGGTAGAAAAAGACAGCTTCACATGGACTTAAAGCAGAAAAAAAATATAGAACTTTTATCAGATCCAACTTTTCTAGTTATTTAAACCGACTTTCAAGCCCACAGTACACTAGGTCACTGTAGTCCCACTCCCAGAAGAAATCTTGATATAGCTACTACTCTGCAGAACACAAAAACAAAATTCAACCCAGGGATGGACAAATTCAGCAATTTCCACCTAGAACTCTCAGCCATGCCAAAAGTTAACCTAAGAGAGGCCACAACATTACTCCATCAAGACACCAAAAGAAGTATTACAAAGGGAGAGCCATTTCACACCAAAAATTATACGAAAATATATACAAAACCAATTTCCAATAAAATTCAACCCACTTTTAATAACAAATCCACTAAGCGGGCCCAAGTGCAAAACTTGAAAAAACATTGGAGCAGAGTTCAATGGAGCTCTTCAATTGTGGGTCTTGTAGTCTTTACAAGATCTATCATTATTCAACAAATGTCTCCGTATGAAGATAATTGCAATCTATCATAATATTTCATCACAATCATATAAAGGAACCAAACGTTTTGACGCTAGGGAAAAAAAAAGGCCTAAGAAGATTACCTGCTAGAAAGATATAAGCTGATCAAACCTTCATAGCTTCTCCATATCTGCAAGAATCGTGTGGGCACAAACTCGTCAGAAGGTTTCTATCTTTTTCATCCCCAATGGTGTAACTTTACTAAACTCTCTCTCTCTCCCCCCAAAAATTGGTATTTATAACACGGAAACAAGAACAGTGAACTCCCCCCAATCCACTCGAGGTTTTATTGTTTTGAAAACGTTCAATATTTTTCGAAAAAAGAAAAGTCCCAGAAAATACAGGATCTCCTACTCATTTCACCAGTAGAGAAAGAGAAATAAAGATCTTGTCAAAATTTGAAGGTAATAACTAAGATCAAAGATCCAAACCTGAGACAAAGCAATTCTGCGAAGACGGAGATGAATTTTATATGTATCCAGGAAAATTCAGAGAACTTTCAGCGAAGAAGCAGATCAGAACGAAAAGTGTCTGACCCACCAGCGCCATGTACCTCTTCACCCTTTTCTCGCTCTCTCTCTCTCTCTCTCTCTCTCTCTCACATCTGGACCCAAAACCCACATTAAATGTAGCTCAACGGCCCAAGAGAGAGAAGGAAAGGAAAAAAGTCGGGATGAATTTTAAATTTGTTTGAGAATAAAGTATTGATTTAATATTTTCCCACTACACGACCAAACACCACTGCAGAAAGAAAGAAACCACAATGGAGTTTTGACTTTCTCCGTATGAACACACCCACCTGACTCCACAGCGACTAACGGAAAGTTGCAGAGAGAGAAAGTGACGGGCTCTGTTCCTACAGTCCCTCAACAATCCATCAGGATGATAATGAAGTCTCCACTCTCCGGGTGGAATCTTGCCATGTTTGTTTTGAGTAAACGGTCCTTAAATTATTATTTTATATTAATTAAGTTTTTAAACTAAATTTCATTTTAATTTAAGTCTCCACACTCGAAAATTTTAGTAATTAAGTCCATAAACTAATTTTTATATTAATTGTTCCCCTAAATTCTAAAATTTTAACAATTAAACCCTTATGTCAACAACCGTGAATTATTTTAAATTGTTCGTTCGAAACCTAATAGATGAAAAATCTCATTTTTTATACCTATCATTCGCATCAAATGAAAGAGATCAACAAACTCTTCAATCTGCTATAGAAAATAGATTAAATAAATGTAAGCTTTTCGAATAATTTACTGATCTGCTTCGTTTGATAGGTATGAAAACGTTTAGGTTTTAGGTTAGGAATATACAAAATGAGATTTTTCGTCAAATAGATTTCGAACGATCAATTTTAAAAAAATATTAATATATTGTCCATGTGGTGAGCACGTGAAACATTCTGTCAAAAAATCTAACAGTTGTTAGCAGAAGGGCTTCGTCGCTAAACTTTTAGAGTTTAGTGGCTTAATTAACACAAAAATTAGTTTAGGGGCTTAAGTACTAAAATTTTCGAGTTTAGAGATTCAATTGACATAAAAATTAGTTCAATAATTTAATTGACACATAGATCCTCGTTTAAAGAATTTTTGTGTTCTTTACTCTAGTTTTTTGTTTAAGAAGAAAGGGAATATTCATAATTTTTTTTATATAAATTTTCATTCAAAAATATATTAATTTCAAATTTATTTATCCAACTGAAGTCGTGCTTTCTGTTAAACAACAAACAGATTTTGGGAACATAATTCTAACATTTTGTTACATTAAAAACATGTTTTCAGAAACATACTTTTAATGTAAAGCATTGTTTTAAAAACGTGATTTCTACAAAAATATGATATTTTAGTAAATTAGTTCAAAACCATGGCATTTAACCAATTGGGGTAGCTTAGTTGACCAGAGCCTCTGACAACCCTGGGCGCAAAAGCATGGCTCCTTGATAGGAGAATGCTTCAGTTGCTTAGACGAATCGTATTCAAGTCTCTGGTGTGGATCTTGAATCTGCGGCGAAGTGCAAATCTTGACTTAATTGGTGTATGAGTTTAGGACCTGTTCATACACCCGAACTTTGCCCTTAGTTCTACTCAGAGTCACGAGCCTGAGTGATATAAGTGCGTCTCTACTCACTGAGGACAAATCTTAGGATTTTCCCGTATAATGAAAAAAAAAATTCAAAACCATTACATCTTCATTAAAAAAGATTATAAAAAATTAGAAAAGAAAAAGTAAGCCAGAATATCAATAACAAGTAGTTTAAGATGTAGTTGGTGTTATAGGCATTCCAAAAACAATTTTAGGGTGGTCATTTCTTAGACATAAACTAAGAATCTAAGTTTACGCTAAACTTGAAATTTTACACAGTTCACACACTTTAATATCGTAACAAAAACTGTAATATAGTAAAATCAAGTTTTCAAATACACCAATTAAGACGTACTAGAGTTAACTTAGGATCGACCTGAAAGATTATGGATTGATACAAGTCTTTTAAGATGGATAATAGTTTTTTAAGGATAGATTTCAAAATTCTAAATCTTATTGATGAATCAGGATTAGTTGGTCTTATCGATATTGTAAATAAATTGATACAAACCCAGCTAGTCATGCATGGTACACAACTAACTAGACATGATTTGTAATCAAACCTAGTTCCAGTTTAATGTTGTCCAAGTTACTAACAAAACCAAAATGTACTGTTTGTCTTTAAATTCAACTTCTACTAAATTCTTTTTTATGCATGTCGGGGATGCGATGTATGCAGAAACTCTTACTGCTAGGGAGACTGTTAAGTTAGCCTATGAACAAGGTTTATGAGTAAATTATCCTTGAAGGTGATTCAGTGGTAGTAATTATACAGACTAATGATCCAGGTGAAGACTCTATTTTCTTAGCTGTTGTACCGGAGGATATTAGGAAGAAGTTACTGAAATTTCGTCTTTTCAAAGTAATATTAATTAGTAGGACTGCTAATAAAATAAATACATCAGTTAGCTAGACATTCTAATTTTATAAGAATTTGTGATGTATAGAAGGAATAAACATTAAATTTTGTAATGACCCTTCTTTTATCGGATATTCCTTAATAATAAATTCTACGATTTGTCTAAAAAAAAAAAAAAAATCTTTTTAGTGATGGGATGAAATTATAATCCATAGTAGTTGAAAGGGTCAATGCATACAACGGTGCAAAAAAGGTCCCAATCATGTTTTTTTTTTTTTTTTTTTTGACGTTTGGGTGGGGTGGATTTGCTTTAACACTCTTTAGAGTCTAGTCTTAGTCTTAGTCTAACTTTTGGCTATGCTAACATGGCCATGGCTACGAAACTACCTAGAAAACCCAACACCTAACGTTGCCGTAACGAGAGTGACCGATTAACCTAGTGGGTAGCCTTGATGTACGTTATGGTAATTGGCACACAGGNCCCAACACCTAACATTGCCGTAACGACAGTGTCCGATTAACCTCGTGGGTAGCCTTGATGTACGTTATGGTAATTGGCACACAGGCATAGGACAATAATATAAATTCGTACATTTTAAATACACGTTTTAATTAGTGATATGAAATTTGAATTTAATCAAAATTTATAATTTATTATATATATAATGAGTAATATGTGTCTAAAGATACAGTATAATGTGAATAATTTTAAGAAGAATATTAGTGGTTGTTGAATGAGTCTATTTGAAACTATTGGATGAATTTATTAAAGTTTGTCATGTTTTATTTGAATGAATCCATCCGACGATTTTAAATAAATTCATCAAACGGGCACCAACAATCTCTCTCTTTCAAAACTGTTCACATTGTACTGTATCTTTTGACGCGAGTTATCCATAATTTATAATATAAAACATGGTAGATTTCATTAAACTCATCTGACTGTTTCAAATAGATTCATCTAATAGTCATCAAAATCTCTCTTAAAATTATTTATATTTGTACCGCGCCTTTACACATGAGTTAACTATAAATTAAGTAATGGGGATGAAAAGAAAGGATAAGTTATCTCGTTATAAAGTCGGTCAGGTATAGACAAACCCATCTTTGTATACGAAAAATATTATTTTTGTAACCCGAATACTTAAAGATTAAGTCACAATGAAAATAATTTTATTATTGCTCTATGACCCACATTCATTGATAATTATATATCTCCTATATTTAAATAAAGGTGGGTAGTCAAAATAATATCTGGGATAATTTTAGTTTTAAAAAAATTTAAGGAAAATTAACACACAAAAAGACACAACATGCGAAGTAATAATATACTACAAATCAACCAATTCCAGAATGTCTTCATAACTTGCGACTTTGACTGGGAGTGCAATACAAATGTCAAGCTTTAGATTAGAAATTGTGTAAGCAATGACCAGTTTGGTCTAACGAGGCGGTGATGCTTTGTTTGACTTTTGACTTTAACAAAAGCGTGTGTGTGTGAGAGAGAGAGAGAGAGAGTTATGGGCATGCTTTCTTTACAACTTGGATCTCTTTTTTCTTGGGATGGGACTTTAGCAAGGGTTGAAATTGGGCCGGGCCAGCCCAATCCACCAACAAACAGTCTGGCCCGCCATTGAATTGTGCTATCAAAAGATAACCTCACTGGAACTGTTTTATAACCTCACTTCAAATTTAAAACCGAATATGTTAAGTATTTAATGAATTAAATTTGTTTGATAACCTAAAATTCATATCACTTAATATTTTAAGCACTTCTTATAAATAAGATAAAATTTTAAGTAATAAGTAGTAACAATTTTATCAATTTTTTATAATAGATAAATATACTCTCAATGCATTTTATACTCTTAACCTTTTAATACCCACCATCCATCATTACCACCACCACCACTATTATGCCACTGTCACTGCAACTATTGTGCTGCCACTACCACCATCGTTATGCTATCACCATCACCATTGTGTCGTCGCTACCATCACCACCACCAACACTACTACCATTACTAACACACTTATTGTGATGACGGTGGTAGGAATAAGACAGTTGTAAAAAGATGGTTAAAAAGAAGGGTACAATTAGAATAATAATAATTTTTAAACTTTAATTTTTTATATTNATTTATTGTGATGATGGTGGTAGGAATAAGACAGTTGTAGAAAGATGGTTAAAAAGAAGGGTACAATTAGAATAATAATAATTTTTAGATTTCAATTTTTTATATTTGTCAAATAGTTTGATTCAATTTAATATTTAAATTTTAATTGATACCAAACAGTCTACAAATTAAAAAATTTAGTATTCAATATTCAATTTTTAGTGTTCTAACTTTCAATTTTATCAAAAATCACCGTACCAATTAAATAGCCTTTTCCAAAAATTTACCAGTGATGGACTTAGGTTGGGGGTTAGAATCGGGCTAGGCTAGCTTTCTTGCACTGGGCTATCAAGAGGCCAATAACTTATCCGTTAGGTTAGCCATCTATTGGTTAAACCCATGGGTTAGGTCAAGAGCCATTTGCTAGGCTTATCAAAGTCTGTGACAACACGATTAACCGACACAAATTAAATGAGTTTGAGTGAGACCTTAACGGGTTCAGATGGTAAACGGGTTGACTCGTTAGACACGTTTAATAAACGGGTAGTGTTCGGATGAATCCTATCAACCCATTTATCACCCGTTTACCAATTTAAATAAAATTAATATAATAATAAATTACTAATTATTTTAAAAAATTAGGCAAATTTTTTTTTAGTGGCAGCCACAAAAAATATATATTATTTTTAGTGATAGCCACATAATTTTTTTTTTTAATTTAGTGACAGCCACAAAAATATAATAATAAACTAATAATAAATTAAAATTAAGCGGGTAAAACGAATCATGTCGTGTTCTTCATTTATTAAATGTTTCGTGTTCGTATTGAGATTTTTCACCCGTTTATTAAATAGGTCGTGTATAAATTTATATGTTTTTTACTCGTTACTCATTTAATCCAACACGTAACCGTTCAACCTGAGACGTTTAACACCCCTGCCATTTGCTGATGCTTTGGACTTAGATTCATTTTACTACACTGACATCGGGTTGGATATTGGCTATCATGCAAAGCAAGTGGCCCGTTAAGAACACGATACAAAATTAGTTAAACGAATCGGGTACAGATTAAGTCAATTAGAAAAAATATATTATATAACTCATTTATATATCAATTATGCACAGTTCATTTCTAACACGAATCCAATGTAGCCACACACTCCCTAATACTAAAAAACCCTATTAATCCACACATACCTCTCTTATTTTTTCTCTTTTCATTTTAAATTTAAATTAAAAAATTAAAATAAAATAAAAATGTAGCAGACGTTAACAATTAGAGCGATGTGAAACTAATACCATAATTAAGGGTTCAATGTGAAAAACATGATAGTTGAGGGGATAATATTAAAAAAATCATAGTTAGTGGGGTTAGAGTGTAATTTGTCCTCAAATGTATCTATGCACATTGGGCAATGTGGGTGACAAGGAAAAGCTTCCTACAACAGAACACAAAAAAGCTCTTATGTCTATCATAATCCATTGTCTATTTGAAAACAACAAACAAATGAAAAAACTAACCTATTTAGACCTTCACATTGGTGTTGAAAACACCTTCTTCTTCATCCTGTTCTTCCTCTACACAATCTAATGCATCATAATTATCTATTTTTAGTGGGAAATTTGGTGCAATTTCTGTTATGTTGCTACTTTTGTTATTTTCGACCCGAGAAACGACCACATCATCAATTTCTTCAGTTTCTCTAGGACACTTTAATGGTATCAGTTGAGCAATATTTTCGATTTCCTTGCTTTTCCCCCATTAGCACCGCGTATAATCCGCATACTATGATTACAGAACCTAGCACGCTGCGATGCAAAAAATTCGGTCAAATGAGCCATGAAGTGAAACCAGTTAATAATATTGAGTATAACCTATTTGGATCGATTTAAACAAATTACGAAAAAAATAAAAATATAAAATAAAGTTCTAATCGGATAGTGCGAATAAATTTTTTTAGGTTGTGTCATTGCGTACATATATTGTAGTTGCAAGGGTGACAAGAGATACCTTCCTAAATGTAATTTCTCATTCAATAATAAAGACCCAACAATTGCCACGAGAACAAGCACCAGAGGGGTAAAAGCTGATACAAATAGAGGACCCCTCACACTTAAACACAACATTGTGAACGTAACCATCAATCCCGAGCCAATGGTTCCCTACAGCACGAGTGAGAAGCAAATCAACACAAATATAACCAAAGGTGACGAGGTGAGAAAAAATAAAAGAATAATTATATTTGGATTTAAAAATTTGACCTAATTTACCGATATAATGATATGGTTTCAGTGGAATCATTAGATCAACACTAAATTCTAATGTTTGATAGGAATCATAGTCAATTCAAGGGCCATAGTAAATTAAGTCTCAATAGTATTGCNTGGATTAACACTAAATCCCAATGTTTGATAGGACTCATAGTCAATTCAAGGGTCATAGTAAATTAAGTCTCAATAGTATTGCTCAAAATAAAATAAAAGGAATATGATCACTTTGTCGCTAGGGTGTTAATCGAGATGAGCTACTCGGATTCAACTTAGATAAAATTCGACTAGAGTTCGAATCGTGTTCTAAACAAACTGAATTTAAACAATTTTTTAGACTTATTTAGCAAAACAAACTTATTACGCTCGGACTCAAGCTCACAAAGGTTGACTTGATTAACACCCCCACAATTTTAATAGGAATAGGCAAATGGGTAACAAAGCACATACTGAGTAAACTACTGTTAAGAGTCTGATGTTCCATCCCAACTTCCATTGACTCCAATCTCTTTCTGTGCATAGAGCAAAAACAATGGCTTGCAATGCTCCCATCACGGAGATTAGAGCGGTACTTGAGTAATAACAAGGATACCTCTTATTTATCTTTGCCTGATAATGATAAGATAATTAATAAGATAGATAATGAGAGTAGACGGGAAAAAAATTATTTTGTAAGAGAATGTTACGAGATTACCTGAATTATCAGAGAAAACGAATAAGATAAACAACTGGCTAAGGCCACTAAAGGACCTAAGATCTGGTCAATAGACTTTCGGTGTGATGATTCCTCGTGTCGATCATGATGTTGACTATCATGAAAAAGGTTAACATGTATCGACCACATGTTAATTTCAATCCCTTTGTAGAATGTGAGGAGCATTGCCCCGCCTATGCTCAATAATGTCCCCACAATTTTTGCTTTGCCTGCCATTGTACCCAAGCTTAGCTTCTCCAACCTGGTGGGACCCCAAATTCCAAATATCAGACGGTTGTGATGCAATCAACAAAATAATTGAGGTAATTTAAGATAGGTGTGTGTATATACCCAAAGAATATGGCCATGACGAAGGTGACGGCTGAAGTATGATTGATTATAGCTGAAGCAATCGTTGCCGAGGTTAAAGCGACTCTCTGGACGTATAAATTTTTTGCTATTGATCCCCTGCATGCAAATAGAGAGAGTTATGAACTAGATCACATAAAGCGAGAGGAAGAGTGTGAGAGCATCAAAATCTAAAATTTTTTTAGAACGGTAATGCCGTGAGAGTGTCATATTTTTTAAACACATACATATAAACAAATGTTAACATTTTTTTTGGGGATGGGGGTGGGGGGATGCTCAGATATTGATTAGTTATTGTATCGAAATTTAATTCTAGTGGTTGAAATTAGGGATGTTAGTTGAATGAGTTTAAACCGTTCTTGAAAAACTTATTTTTTAATCGAGTCTAAAAAATTGTTCAAATTCTACTCGTTTAAGAAACAAGCTGAACCTGAACGAGCTAAAAACAAGTCGAATCCGAACTGAACTCGAGTATTTGCATATAAATGGACCGAACCTGTCAAATTTGTAGGTCTTATTTTTTAAACGAGCCTCAAACTTGTTCAAGTTTGGGCTCATTTAAAAAATGAACCGAACCTAAACGAGTCAAACCCGAGCTGAATACAAGCCAAGCCTGAATAGCTTAGTTTGATTAACCACCCTAATTGAAATGTATCAAGTTTCTAATGGATGAAAAGTACAAGTATGTCACCAAGAAATTTTTATTTCTCGAAAAGAAGATATACAAAATAAAACAATCCACCAATGGGTACTCCGAAATTATGGAGAACAGCTCAAAACACTTGGACTACAAAGAAATAAAGTTACAATCTGAACCAAAAAAACTCCATTGGTTATTGAGGTTTCGTTTGGTAACCTTTTTTCGAAGTATATTTATTAATTTTTAATTATTTAAAAACTTTTGGAAAATAGTATTTGATTTTGATTTTTTTATTTTTTGCATGGTGGTGGTTTTCTCAATCTTTCTAACAGTAATCACATACACATGTACTAAATTATATCGAGATCTTTTTTGGAAAATAATAGTTAAATAAAAGAGATTCTAAAGAAATAACCATCAGGAATTACATTTGGCCATGTTACATACTAACTAACCCGGATAACGGAAAAAAAACAAATAAAAATTACCCGAATAACGCTGAAAGAAATGCTTGCCAGAGTACCATCCATGTCAGTTTTGGCTTGTTTTTCCTACAGTATTTATGTAAAAATAACACACACACACACACACACAAAAAATACAACGTTAACATTCTTATATAAAGCTAACAAAAAGCGGTTGCACTGATAGATTTGAAGAGTATCAAACAGGAATCAAACTAAAAACAAGTTCCGATCAATCTGTTTTAATATTATGTTGTTAAGTTACTAACTGATTGCTGTTCGAGAGAGGTATTTTTTTGAAAAATAGAACAAAAAAATGGATGTATAAGTATAACCTTTCGATGTAGAGTGCAAGAGGAACAAAAGTAGCTGCAGCAAACATAAAACAATAGGCGACCAAAACCCTCAAACTCATTCCATCATTTGCAGCCAGTTTGTAGAAAACATTCGAACCTGCCATTGAAATTTGAACAGTCACCATCATCATAGTTGGCTTCAACCCATTGCATATTCTTCCCATTTTGCCCCCCCCTCTCTCTCTCTACATCAAATGCTCACCAACTCCAGATATATCTCTCTCACGTCTAGCATTATAAATTTATCGACAAAGGAAAAAAAGAAAAAAGAAAAAGATATGGGTTCCTAGAGCTTCTAAGAACCAGTGAGAAGATAAAGAAATATATAAGTTTGATAGCTCCCAACAGGGGCGGCACGAGAACAAATGAGGACTAAAGCAATTAGTGCCAATGATTTTTTTTTTTTTATAAATTTTTAGTAATATTTTAAAATTGTAAAATTATTAATTATTTTTTAAAATTATGCTAAAATCTTTTTTTAATTGATAGTATGAGTTTTCATCACAAATATTTTAATAAGATTATAATTTATTACCTCATTAATATTTTTATATTCTTGTTGTTTGTTTTGTTCGTTCTTCGTCGAAATTATGGAATTACATGATTAAGAACTATTAAAAATACATTCATTATCATCTTTTTTGATGAATTATTATACTATCTTCAAAATTTTTAGGATCATTTACTTGTTTATAGTTGTAACTTTTATCTAAATATCTGTGATATTTTATTTGGTACAAGTAACAATTTTATCAAAATGATATTTTTTAAAATTAAATTACATTTTATTTTGGATAAATAGTTCAGCTGGTATTTTGTGTTTAAATCACAACAAAATCGAGTTGAAAAAAAAAAAAGAATGGGTTGAGTTTGTTTTACTTTTGTACTGGAGTACGAGATTGATGTTTATTGTATTTTATTTTTAGGACCAAGTGATTTCTCTGTTCAATAAACATGTGCTGTGTGTGTTTCTCGTTTGATGGAGGATGTTTATTAAATCAATAGTACGAGGCAGGCTCTGACCACGTTTTCTTGTCTGAGCATGTGTAAGTGAATTTATAATTTACGGTGTTAGCGAGTCATGTTATTTTTTAAATTTATATAATTAATTTTAAATTTAAAATATATATAGTTTAAAAAACCATGACATCATGTACAGGCCTAGAAAAAACAAGATGATGGTAGTTATAAAAAATTTTGGTATTATACCAAAAAAATAAATAATAGATCTTTATTGTATGTATTTGAAACCAAATGTGTGGGCCTACAAGTTAGTGTGAGGATAGAATCACGGGCATTGAGTCATGTGATAAAAAACATAAAAATTAAGTTGTATTTGAATAGATTTGGATTAAATATGTTATATTTATAAATAAGGTTAAATATGATGTAGTTCATTATCAGATGAGAAGTATATCGATGTAAGTTTTTAGTCTGTAAATGTAGATACGATATACCATATACCAAAATAGATATATTGTATCGAATTACGTTATATTTTTGTGTTTTTGTATCATTGTTTTGCTATCTTGATTTCTTATCTACAAAGTTAACTTCAAAAACTTTATTTCATCAAAATTTAGGATGACTTTCAAAATTTTAATCTAAAAATAAATCGTTAAAGCAAAATATTATTTGGTAGGACTATTCTTACCCCCACAAATCTTCATTCTCATTCTATTTAATTTTTCATTATCAAACTATTAAGTTCACCCTTTCTATATTCACTCCATTAGTAACTAAATCCACCCCATACTACATACACCTTCTTTAATAAGTAAATTCATTTTATGTTTTGTCATAATTAGGGTTTCATTCTCTATCTCATCTCATGCACTCACAAAAAAACTTTTCAATATGATTTTTTCAATAGATATATGTTAGTATTACATCTTAATTTAATTCTATGTTTGATTTCATATTTGTTATACGAATTTTCATTATTTTTGGTATGTTTTAATATCTCAGTCAAGTTAATAATTTTTTATTTAAAATTTATATGTGTGTATATATATATATATATATATATATACTTGCAAATTATTTGTTCTTTTTTATTTAGTTAAGGTTTTGCATCAATACTTGTTATTTTTTTTCTTGTTTAATTTTGTACATGTGCTTGATATTTTTTTTTCATATTCGGTTTTGCGTCTTGTGGTTTTGCATTTTGTAGTTTTGCTTGTTCCATTAATCTTTGTTTGATTTTTTTCCTCCTTCTTTCGGTTTGCTTTTTTTTTTTTTTTTTCTTGTTTTGTTCTCTTCTTTTTTTCTTGCTTCGGTCTGCTTCTTTCTTTCTTTTTTTTTCCCCTTGTTTTGTTCTTTTCTTTTTCCTTGTTTCGACATACTTTTTTTTTACTTGTTTCGTTTTTGGTTGTTTTTTTTTTCTTGTTTCAGTTTTGCTTGGTTCTTTTTTTTTCTTTTCTTATTTCGTAAATATATTTATACATTCAAACTAATTGTCTTCTTTTATTTATTTTTTTTATGATGATTTCTTTCATTAAAGGAGTATACATAGAATGAGTGAGGTTAACTATTAATGGGGTGTATGTAGTATAAGGTGGACTTAGTTACTAATGAGGTGGGTATAGAATGGGTGAGCTTAATATTTTGATAATAAGAAATTAAATGAGGTTTGTTTGAACAAGACCTTCATTTTTACTGTTCTTATGGTTGTATTAGAAATGAAAAATCGGCGGGTTGGGTGGGTTAGATTTATGAAAATGGATTAGATTTATTGGGTTGTGTGAAAAATAAATCTAATCCATTTTCAACCCACTTAATGATCATAATGGGTTAGGTTAAACCTATCAACCCATAAAATAATTAAAACTCTAAATATAACACACATACGAATATCAAATAAAACACACTTTAATACACAAAAAATATACATACTAATACACGAAAATATACACACACACATAAATACAAAAACACACATACACACTAATACACTGAAACGTATACATATACACACGCGCATACTTATATACCAGCACACACTAATATACACACATACTAAGACATCAAAACACATACACACAAATACACTAAAACACACTTGCACACACATATTAGTACACCAAAATACACTCAAATACGTATTCATACACTAAAACACACACATACACATAATTCACCAAAACACACACACACACACACACAAACGGTTCAAGGTTAGGTCCGATTGGGGGTCGGGTCCGGGCGAGGGTCAAGGTCGGGTTTGGGTATGGGGCCGGGTCTAGATTCAAGGTCTGGGGGCTGGTCTGTTTTCAGAGGTGAGTTTGTCTCAGGTCTGGGGTTGGGGTTGGGGTCAGATTCAAGTCTCGAGTCAGGTTTGATTCCAGTTCAAGGTTAGGGTCGGGTCCAAGTTTGGGGTCGAGTCTGGGGTCGGCATCTAGTCTAGGTCCAGGGTCTAGGGTTAGGTTTGTTTGTTGTACTAGTGTGTGTGTGTGTGTGTGTATTTTTTGTATTAGTGTATGCGTTTTTATTTTTTGGTGTATTAGCGTGTATATTTTTTAATATATTAGTGTGTATTTAATTTTATTATTATTTTTATTTAAATAGAAAGATAAATATTCAATCCAATGAGTACTCATTTGTAATCAATATTAATTTGTTTAATAAAAATGAGTCATTTTACTCAACCTATTTAGGACTCACATTAATTAGTATAGGTACCCAACCTATTAATTTATGAGTAGATTTGGCGTGTTAATGAATAATGAGTTAAAATTGCTACCTATATCCTCCATTTACAAGAACACTTCACTTGTACTCCTTTTCCTCGTAATCGTTCAAATTTGGAGGCAACAAGCACAATAAGAATTATGCTTAGAAACCTATTTCAAAGATACTTCAATGAAAGACTCAGCATCTTGAACAAACCATTTTCTTACATAAGATCAGATGTCATTAATTACCTCTTTCTAAATTCACAAGAATAAAGTGAATAGTACAATGAAAAGAATAACATCTTTATGTCTACCAAACATGCCATAATACATACATACATACATAGAGATGCATATACACTTATTGGGCAATATGGTTGACAACATACAACTTTTCTACAATATTAGAACGCAAAAACATAGATATGTTTATTTCAAAATACAGAAACAAATTAAATTATCTCTTATATATACTTAGACATTCACACTAAGGTTGAACTTCCCTTCTTCTTCTTCTTCATCCTGTTCTTCTTCTACACAGTCTAAATCATGATTAGCTGTTGTTAGGAGGAAATTTGGAGCGATCCCCATTATGTTGCTACTGTTGATGCTCTTGTTATTTTCGACAGGGAAGGCAACCGCGCCATCAGTTTGTTGTTCGGTTTCTCTAGAGCCCTTTGATGGCATCAGTTGAGCAATCCTTTTCATCTCCTTGCCTTTTCCCCATAGCACCACGTATAATCCGCATACTATGATCATAGCTCCTAACACGCTGCAAAGAGTGAAGCATGAAGTAAAACCAGTTAATGTTGAGAAACATTATAAAACTATAAAACCACTGGTGTGCTGATACTCTTTTAGTTGGTTAGTCAATGTTACCTAGCATAAAATATCATAAAAAAAAAGAAAAAAAGAAAGAAAGAAAGTTTCCATAAAAATGGTGCACGTATTGGTTTTGTACTTATAATATATTCCCAAATTTATCAGATTATTTTTTGTGAACGATTAAAAAGTTATTACGATCAAAATGGTCAGCCTTATATTGCGATCATTTTTCTCTCATAAGTTTGATCTTAATCTAATTAATTGTCGCATTTTTGAGAAGCATGAATCGACGAATTTAACGTATAGTTGGAGTATTCATAGCCGGTAATAATATAAAAAGGAGATTTCTGCGGTACCTCCATATGGTCATGCTAGTGAATAACTTTAGATCATGTCATTCTATGTATATATATTAGGGGTAACTCGTGGTGTAATGTAAATAATTTTGATAGAAATATTAGTAGTCGTAGAATAAATTTATTTAAAATCGTTGGATAAGATTATTAAAGTATGTCCTGTTTTATATTATAAATATAAAAAATAACTGAAGATACCTTCCCAAATGTAACTTCTCATTCAACAAGAAACACCCAGCAATTGCCACGAGAACAAGCATTAGAGGGTTGAAAACAGAAACAAATAGAGGACCTCTCATGCGCACACACCACATAATGAACGTAACCATCAATCCTGAGGCAATGGCTCCCTACAACATGAGTATATTACATAAGAAAATCAACATAAACGCATCATCGTAAAGTGTTTTAAAAACTTTATTGTAACAAGTATACAGAGTGAAAAGTAGTAAGCAAATCAACCAAAAATTGCATACTGAGTAAACTACTGAAAGGAGTCTGATGTTCCATCCCAGCTTCCATTGATTCCAGTCTCTCTCCATACAAAGTGCAAAAACAACGGATTGAAGTGACCCCATCACAGAAATCAGAGCAGTACTAGAGTAATGATAAGGGTACTTCTGACTCATCTTAGCCTGCAACCACAATGACAAGGTAAGAAAATCTTCTAATCTTTCTTCCCCTCTCTCTCTAAAACTTTTTCCTCTCTCTATAACAAAACAATAGAAGAAGATCATGTATTGTAAGAGCATGTGACGACAAGATTACCTGAACTATCAAAGCAAATGTATAAGAGAAGCAACTGGCTAATGCCAATAAAGGACCTAAGATGTGATTAATAGACTTCTGGTGTGATGTTGCCACGTGTACACCCTGATGTTGACTCTCATGCAAAAGGTCAACATGTATTGACCCAAGGTTAATCTCAATCCCTTTGTAAAATGTGAGGAGCATTGCCCCAACTATGCCCAATACTGTTCCCACAACCTTTGCTTTGCCTGCCGTTGCACCCAAGTTCAGCCTCTCCAACCTGATTGGCACCAAATTCCACGGATCAGACGGCTAAGATGCAATGTACACAATATATATATATATACCGAAATTAATTTGTAACCATGACCATGTTTTAATTCAATTGTAGCCACTGCTTACAAAAATATATAATAATGTAAAGAAGAATAATAAAATAAGATAATTTTACACGGGTTTTTTTTTTTCCAAAACTTTCACAAGATAAAGAGTACCATTGGACACAACTATACACTGGTTGTAATGGTATATATATATATAAGCTGAGTTGTATATGTGCATATATAGTTATGTACCCAAAGAATATGGCCATAATGAAGGTGATGGCCGGAATAATATTAGTCATAGCTGAAGTAAACGTTGCTGAGGTTAAGACCAAGCTCTGGGCGTATAAATTTTGAGTTATTGTTCCCCTGCATGCAAATATATAGACAGTTAATTCAGAAAGTGTTCAAATGCAATACAAATTTTTGTTATTAAGTTCTGAAATGTGATAAAAACTCTCTTATGGTCTTCTTCTTAAAGAAATAGGTTAAGTTACTCAATGAAGTCAATTAACACTGATGATACTGAATATCTCATTAGAGATTACGTAAATCTCCTAAGCAATGAAGTGTAGAGAGAGAGAGAGAGAGAGAGAGAGAGAGAGTTATGTTTAATTGATCTACAAGAGTTGCTTTGCCAAGTATAGAAACAATTTGCTTGGCCATATTGGATACTAACTTACCCGAATAACGCACAAAGAAATGATTGCCAGAGCACCATCAATGTCAATTTTGGTCTCTTCTTCCTGCAGTATTTGCACCACAATATTGCTTAGAAAAAAATTATGTGAAAAACGTTCAATACTTAATGACATAAAAAACCATTTTGAGTCATGTTCAGAGAAACAGGATGATGAAACCGAGAAAGATGTGATGACTCCGTCTTCTAAAGCAAGTGAGAGAGGGAGTCACTCGGTGACTTTGGGTAGAGGATGGAGTCATCTATGCTGAAGGCCAATAACATTATGTCCCCCAAGAGTTGTGAGTTGAGACGTCACCTTTCGACAACAAGAGCAAGAGGAACAACAGTAGCAGCAGCAAATAAGAATCTATAGGCAACCAAAACCCTCAAGCTCATTCCATCATTTGCAGCCAATTTATAGAAAACATTCACTCCTGCCAGTGAAATCTGAACTGTCACCATCATCATCGCCGGCTTCAACCCATGTATCTTGTTGAATATTCTCCCCATTACTCCCATGCTATATATATAATCAAATGCTCTCTCAAAAAAGAAAAATACACAGGGTCAAACTCTTCAGTGCTGAGAGTTTCGTGTATTAGATTGCTTTTATATATATAGAGAGAGAGAGAACTCGTCAAGAACAAGCACGAAGATACATTTGAAGATTGATAAAAGTGTGTGTAGATTGAGAGAGAGACCGCTAGTGTTCTTGAAATGAGACAGAGAAGGCTATACAGATTAAAGAAATCTCCTGAACCCTCAACATATTTAAAGATAATTTTTTTTTTTTGGGGGGGGGGT
>CAUOFW020003525.1:77169-130178 GCA_963454935.2 Ilex paraguariensis | reverse complement strand
CCAGTAGAGTCTCATAATTTATGGGGTTCTACTTCAGCCTATTTAGGTTCTGCATTTAGTCGCAAGTAATTCTTTCTACGTATCTAATCTAAATTCAGTTCAAAAATTTCAACCAATATCAAATAGTAACAATTTGCATAGTTTATATCCGAATTTGTTAAAATAAAAAATTTAATTAAAAAAAATACAACACAATCCATATGACTAAATTAGAATTAAGTTTTTGGGACATATCTATATAATAAAACAGTTAGGTGTTTGAAATTTTATCTCATACATATTTTCACCCCAAAACCATTCTATCACCCATTTATATCATATGTTTAATTATTTAATATTTGATTAATTTGTAGTTTAATGTAATTTTTATTTTAGACATTATTTATATACGATAATATACACACGTTGAGAAAATTTGTCAAATTAGGTATTTTTGTCGATATTTTTTTAAAAAAATATTGGATAAAAATAAATTTTAAATGATATAATCAAATAAATGAAGGAAATAAAAATTATTATTTAATATAGTGAGATCGATTTTTTAGACTCTCAAATTTTATATTTTATCGTATCTTCAGGCATGAATTATGAATAGTATATTAATATACATGATAAGACATTAGTATGTCCAAATCATAATCTATAAAATATAAAATTACATATTTCAATTCAAAATAGGAGAATTGATTAAAATTATAACAGTCTCTATCTGACTAATCGAATCTAATTTAGATTTGAACCAGAATACAATCCTTTCTCACGCAAATCTCTCCCAAGCCAGATAAAGGCAAGAAGAAATCTCATGTTTCTAAACGACTCCATATGAACTTCACATTAGTTGCATGACACTGGTACTGAAACTTTTTTTTCCCGTTATTATACCTTCAAATAATTTTAGATTAAAAAAATATTTTTCGATGCCGTAGTTGAACCATACATTAGTTTGGCTAGTTGTCACCTTGGTTGGGTAAGTCAAATTCAAATTGGCTTGAACTTACAATATCCACCGATAGTCTTATTAACACCTTTCTTTCCCAAAAAGCACCAAGAAGTTTGACACTTCAAGCTCTAAGAGTGAAGTATCCCTAAATGGGTTTATCTTTGTGGTGTAACTAAAGATGACATGGAATTGGTATGAAAAGAGGGAAGACTTGGGCTAAGGGAAATACAAATTGAATTTTTTTAATTTTTTTTACACAAAAGTTCAAGCTTTTGATCGACTACGCTTCTTGAGGCCATTAGGGCCTTAGAGTTTTTCACCAAACTCGTGGACTTAAAAATCTTTTAAAAAAGAAAAAACTTAAACAATTTCAAACTTATTTTTAAGGCGTGAGGTCAAGTTCAAATAAACTTTTTTGACATGTAATTCAAACTACTTTTTCTTTTTTTTTTTGCATGACAACAATATTACTCCGACTTTGTATCTTGCACTTTGCCCAATCGAAGCTGAACGAGAGTCATTCCCCCCCCCCCCCCAAACACGACCACTACCATCGATAGTGAACTAAAAAATTCATCTCTTTTTCCATCTACAATATATAACAAAATATATATTCATGTAAAGAGAGAGTGATTGTTTTTAGTTTAATGTTTAAGAGCAACTCCAACGGGAGTTGCCATCAGGAGTGACATCCCCATAATCGCTAAAATGACACCCTAACTTCAAAAATTCGAACTCGAATGGAGGTGGTATCAGAGGTGACAAAATGACATCAAGGACTTTGAGGTGACATATTTGGCAACTTTGGAGAGAGAATTGAGAGGTTGTAAAAGAGCCGTTGTGTTTACTGTTCCTCTCAACGACTATATTCAATCCAAAAATTTTATAAAAATATAGAGAGAGAAAAGAGGAAGGAGACTTGCCTGAAAATCCAATTTTGTATATAGCTCCCAGAAAATCGCTTCCCTGAATCCTTACCTTTGATATCGAAAGCCCTAGCTTCCCTGAACCCTTGCCGTTGGTGTACTACTCCCTAAAATTGTTGGTCAACTACTCCCTATCAATTTGTTGGTGTATTGGTCCCTAAAACTGTTGCCGTTGTAAGTTGCAGAGGACGCAGGGGAAGGGGAAGCAGAAGATCTGAGGAAGGGGAAAGGGTAGGAAGCGTTTTATTTAGGGGAAGGGGCAGACGTTGTAATTTATAATTATATCTGTCACCCCTATTCTTGTTTTAATTTATAATTAGTAATTTAAATTTATAATTTATAAATTGTTTATAATTTATGGCATATTTATTTGTTTTAATTAAAGGTAATTTTATTTATTTTTTAATTGATTATTTTATGTTCATTCTTTAAATTAATTATAAAATATATTAAAATATTATTTTGGCACCCCATTTTGACACCTATCATTGGAGCAGATTTATAATTCAGGGGTGCCAAAACACTGTTCAAGGTTGTAAAATGACATTTGACACCCCAAAAATGACAATTCTCCTTGGAGTTGCTCTAAGTTCATTGTCTTAAGTTCATTATCTTTGGTTCACAAAATCAAACTGCTAAGATCATCCAAAATTCACCAATCTAAACAAAGATCTTTCAAAAATTTCATAAAACACAATCAAATCTCATCTAAATTTTACGTATCAAACAATCGATTCACAAAAAGAGAGAGTTTTTAGTTCATTGTCGTGGCGAATGGTGGTTGCGTGGTGGGATGATGATGGTGGTGATAATAAATATAATAATAAAATATGGTAGAAGTTTTTAAATAATCCCTTCGTTAAGAGTTTTTTTTTTTTTTTTTTTTTTGCACATTTTATGAACATTTTGCCTTAAAAGTGCATTGAAAAAGAAATAGTTTCAGGTGAGGATAACAAATAAAATTGCTTCGGGAAAGCAAACCCAAAACCAACAGCGTTCCTTAAATCTCCTACTGTCTACACGGCTTCACACAATCAGGAAATCTGAAAAGAAGTCCATGTTAACGTATCAAAAAAGTTCTCTCTCTCTCTCTCAAAAAGGCCATGTTAAAAAGGTCAGTTTGGAAGGAAAGATTCCGAGACAATTAAGTTAGAATTGGTAATGGATCTCAATATTTGTTGAGATTCATAATAAATTTAATTAATAAATTATGTTAATAAATTAAATTATAATTACAGTATTGTAATTGTAATGTATGTAGCTGTCGTGCCCTTATCCAAACCTCACTTTTATATCACTAGGGTTACTAGGGTTACGCACGCACCGTACCCATATGTAGATAGTAATAAAGAAAAAGAATAAAAGAAAATAAATTTATTCGACAGTTACTAACATTCCTTTCAAAATTATTCACATTATACCATGTTTTCAGATATGGGGTACCTCTAGTATATATAATTATAATATAATATAATACAGTATATACTTCAATAAGTTCATCTGACGGTCGCAAATAGACTCATTCAAAAGTCACTGACATTTTTCTCAAAATCATTTACATTGTACCGTACTTTCATGCACGGATTATCTCTAGTATGATCTCTAACCTACTAATTACTACACTAAATAAATATGAATTTAATGGGTATTAGTGCATTGATTTATAACTTCTACTCGTTGATATACTAATTTTAATATTGTATCTGATGGTGATTATGTTTGAGGGCCTATAAAAAGAGGGAATGACTACGTTGATAAATATACAAGTTGAAAAGATTTATTCTCTAATATTTTTATATTCTTTTGTCTCTTAACAATTATATTCTCTATATATATATTTTTTTGGCACACTTCAAATTCAAACTTTACTCAATAGTCGTGGGATTCTCAAACGTAATATCCCAACAAACCTCTCATGTGTGAACCCATAGCAGATTGATAGAGTTGACCATATGGGTTCTTGTCTGAGTTGCTGCTACGGCATTTAGAGATTTTCACCAATCTTTGCATGATAAATAATTGATATTTATCCGACCCGATCTTCATTTGGGTAAAGACTGGTACCATTTTGTTTTTCATAACGTACACCCCATTGTTATGGTTTAGATTCAACAAGTACATCAAGTTAAGGAAATGTTTTTTTTTTCTGATTCATTCATCCTTGATTCAACCCTCATTTCTTATTTGTTTTTTTGGGTACGTAAGTAATTCCGTTAACTAAAAAAGAGTACATTTATACAACATATTGTACGATACAAACAAAAGAGCCGTGAGAATCCAGTGTTTCTCATTTCTTTTTTATTGCAATCCACTCTTGGTTGTCTTCCAAGATTCAATTCAGCTTCTCGCCAGCTTTAAGATCTGAAATAAGCACAAGGAAACAAAAATTAAGCTTCGCAGATGGAGAACTCAAGCATGAGCACAGATGATCCACCCCCCCCCCCCCTTCTCTCGGTTCAACGGACCAAAATGTCCGGACTAACTTATATACACATTAACTAATCCTCTCTTTAATTCGGTTAAAAATAAATCATTCACACTGAGACTACATTGAGACTAAATGTTATCAAAATTCGAACTTAAAGACCTCCCTTGAGTTATCCCTTCGGGTTCTCTCTCTCTCTCCCTCACACACACACACACACACACACACAAAATATAATCAGTCATAGTGATCTATTACTATTACAAAGGGATACTATTATTTTTCCCCATATTAACCATTTATAATTCTTTATCAACTATACTCAACTACCTTTATAATAATTTAAGTTTTTTTGTTTGAGAGGGTTTGGAAAGGTGAGTTTAAGTAAAATAATCCAATAGACCACTTAATTCCATGTTTGATAAAGACTTTTGAATCCGAGATTAAGATCCCGGCTTGGAAGGTTAAATCTATGAATATGAATTTTAAAAAACCCAGGGGGTGGGTTTGAAATTAACCAACACAGGATAAAATGGTGAAAAAAACTTGTCTATTCTAAATTTACCCAATTACAAATGATATTAAAAAGGAGAATAATATTATTTAGATATAATTTAATGACTTAATTATTATAGTCCTGAATTGAATGCAGGCGCCGTTAAAAATTGGGATTTAATGTTAATCTAACACTTATAATAGACTATGATAATAAATTATATTAACAAATTAAATTAAAATAATATTATTCGATATAAAAATGAAGCTCAAACCCTCTTTTTTTTGGCTTTATGGGAGTCGTCATTATCATACATGAAAGGGAGTCAAAAGTTTTGCAGGTGGGTTTATACCTGGACCGCATCTTATCTGGCATTTCAGGTTACAACGCGACTCAAGCCTTGCTGAAAGAACGGTTGAAAAATGAAATAAAGTCAAAATATAATCAACAATTTCAAAAACAAAAAGTCTCACCAAGAACGATAACCAAAATCATTGGACAAATTGCACTTTGACCCTACAAGATTTTAAATTTTTTACTTTGTGTCCTTAAAGATTAAGTTTCTCATAGTATATCCTCGATATATCAAAAGTGTAATAATATAACCCTTCTATTACCTTCTGTTAGTTTTTTCGTCGGAGTGAGTTTTGAAGGAAAAAATAATGAAAGCCAACAGAAGGATTATATTGTAACACTTTTAATACATTAAAAGTAGAATATAAAAAAGTTAATCTTTAAAGATATAAAACCTAAATCTTAAAAATTTTTAGGGTGTAAAGTGCAATTTCCCCCAAAATAATTCATAAATCAAACCTATCATGGAATTGAGATTTTCATTTTATGCAAGAAACAAACTTAATAACTGCAAAATTACTCAACATAAAGCAGATTTATCGCTTAAAAAAACACAATAATAATTCAGATCGTTTAGATCTAATGACTTATCTTATAACTTCGATCGTAACCTTTTAACTATAATAATTATTTTTATTTATTATTTAGCCTTTTAAGCATAATAAATATATTAACTACTACTCACTTATATTTTAACCTGGCTAAAAAACACTTATTTCGCACAAGTTCACTCTAATTACAACACCAACATGCTACAAAGTTAAAGAATTTGGCTCTCCCTATCTGTTTCGCAAATAAGTCTATCCGACAATAAACAAACCCTGCGAGGGTGAAGCTAATTAAAAAAAAAATAAACAATATATACTTTTATATATTAATAATACATGATTTGTATATTAAATAATTTGTTAAATATAAATATAAATTAAATATTTTTTTGATATATATGCTATTAAGATCTGACGCAAACTCATTTAACTCCGTGCAATTAAGCGGCGCAACTGTAAGTGAAAAAATTAGAAGAGCGAAAGGACTCACGGTCTCGATTAACGCAGCCAGTGGAACAAGCGTCGTCGCAGTCGTAAGCCGAAGAATCAATGACCTCCATGTTCGACGATATTACAAAGAGAACCAGAGCTAAAGCTATCACCATCTTCTTCTCCATCATCCTCAATCGGCTTTGCTCTTCTCTCTCTCTCTGTCTCTTCTTCACCAGATTTTTCAGTTGTTGATTTGGTTGAGTTTGGGTTGGTCTCTTCTTATCGTATGGACGTCTTTAAGTAAAATAGCCCATTCTTTTTCGGAATATTTACCATGTTGCCATGGTGGGGACACTCTCATCCTTACTATTTTGACCTTTTTTGGCTTTCAAAATGTCTTTGACTCTCCAGTTTTCAGTCAAACATCGCTGCGGCCTTCTCTGTATTGAGGTCCAGCTTCATACCCGCCAAAAAAATATTCGGTGGTTATGATTTTGTCAACAAATCGAGTTTTGATCGATTTTTGATTAAATGATAGTCTAGTTAATATAATTTTTGTGGTTTGTATTGGAACTTGTTAATAATTTAAAATTTGATCAAAAAATTAGATTCAATTTAAATAACTTCATTAATTAAAATTTAATAAATTATATTTAATTTTTTTAAAATAATTATTTAATTTTTTAATATTAAACAATTGGACTAAAGGGTAAAGCACTCATTCCCTCTCCATTGTTATGCATTTATTGTGGTGGGACCCTTGTTACTTTTATTTATTAAAGATTAGAATAGCTCGAAAGTATAGTAAAATCTAAATAATTTTGAGACAGATATCGAATGTTATGGAATACGTTTATTTTAAACTGTCGAATAGACTTATTAAAACTATCCTATTTTATATTATAAATTGAATAGATTTGAATCATCTCTATATATACTAATAAAAAATATATTATACAAGTCAAATGAAACTTAAAAAGTGCAATCTAAATTTATATTATTTATTAGATAAGTGTTTGATGAATAAGTCCTACTAAAAATATTGATTGGACTTACTCAACAAAAGGAAGATATACATTAGGGTTGTAACTTTTTAAATTTTATTTGAATTGCGTAGCATTTTTTACTAACAATGCACGTGTGATATACTTGAATAATAATTTTTGTATAAAAATTTAAATTATATGAGAATAATTGAATTTATAATAATAATAATAATAACTAAGAATAAAATTTTAAAAAAATTATATTAGTTATTCAATTGAATAATTAATTATATACTGAATAATTAATTTTTATTTTTATTATTGCTAAACTTAAACTATTGATCTATTTATTCCTTTTTGAGTACATAATCAGTCATTTTTAAGTATTCATCATCAGGCCTTTTAGGATTTTTTTTTTGTTTATAATGTAGACTCATTACATTATGAATTTCAAAGAAATTGATAACATTACAATACTATTATTTGTATTATAATATTTTTCATATACACAAAATAAAATATGACATTTATTTGAATATAAATTACATTTTACTTGGTCACATAAACATAGAGATAGATGACTTTAAAAGAATTTAGAAGTTAACTATGACTAAAAAGAGACCAAAATACTTGCCCAAAAAAAAAAAGAGTCCAAAACACTTATAACAAAAAGGTCCAAAAGAATCTAAAAGTTAAATAATTATACAAAATAGAAATCGAATAAAAGTAAATATGTAGGTATAATTAACTTTATAATAATAATTATAAATAAAATTAAAAATTAAAAAATTTTCACATGCTAACATTTATAAGTAGGGTATATTGATGGGTAAAATACGGTGACACTCCTCCTAGTTTCTAATAGTTTCACTAATCCCTTTTTTGTTTTTGAAATAGTATTAACATCCCTTGTGATGCAACAGTGTATAACAATTTCTCCCATCATCTAATTGACTTTTCGCACAATAAATGAATAAAAATAGATCATTTTCTTGGTGAACTCGTGTTTACCTCGAAAGTTGAAGGTCCCGTGACAAAGAAAGGCCAAAAGTGGCCTAAGGAGTAATGATGAATTATTTTAGGTGTTGTTCGATCGATACCGGCGAGTCGTAGGCAGTTCCTAGTACAAAAAGATGGATAAGAAGGATGCCGTAGTGTTTTTCGGTGTATCCCCTCTGACGGTCTAGTCAGTTTCTATGAGAGAAGGGGAGAAAACACTGTGCATGTTCTCATAATTGGATTTGTATACCTTTGATTTGAGCTTTAGAGAGCTATTTATACATTTCATGAAGGTCATCATTACTGATTAGTAGGTAGTAGGCAGTGCTCAGTTATTGGACAATACTCTCTCCATTTTGCAGGGACTAAGTTTAGGTATTAAATACTCAGCCTCTCGAGCATTTAATGCCCTTTCCCCCTGGTCTCCGAGTTTTTAATGTTCTTTCTTCAATACATAATCATTAAATGCTCAGGCTCTAGAGCATTTAATGTTCCTTCTTCTAGGCCTCTCAAGCCATCATGGACGTCACATCCTCTTAAGGATTTATTAAATGCCTCTCTGGGATGACTGCATGCCAACATGGATATTTCTGTCAATTTGCCCTTGATCCTGGACGTCATGCCATACTTCTAGCCCCCCTTGGTCGTTGGCTCTACTCACTCTGTCATTCTGACTTTATGGGGAAGATAAGTCAATGATTCTATGTCCACACTCTGAATCCCTTTTTTTGTTTTTGAAATAGTATTAACATCCCTTGTGATGCAACAGTGTATAACAATTTCCCCCATCATCTAATTGACTTTTCGCACAATAAATGAATAAAAATAGATCATTTTCTTGGTGAACTCGTGTTTACCTCGAAAGTTGAAGGTCCCGTGACAAAGAAAGGCCAAAAGTGGCCTAAGGAGTAATGATGAATTATTTTAGGTGTTGTTCGATCGATACCGGCGAGTCGTAGGCAGTTCCTAGTACAAAAAGATGGATAAGAAGGATGCCGTAGTGTTTTTCGGTGTATCCCCTCTGACGGTCTAGTCAGTTTCTATGAGAGAAGGGGAGAAAACACTGTGCATGTTCTCATAATTGGATTTGTATACCTTTGATTTGAGCTTTAGAGAGCTATTTATACATTTCATGAAGGTCATCATTACTGATTAGTAGGTAGTAGGCAGTGCTCAGTTATTGGACAATACTCTCTCCATTTTGCAGGGACTAAGTTTAGGTATTAAATACTCAGCCTCTCGAGCATTTAATGCCCTTTCCCCCTGGTCTCCGAGTTTTTAATGTTCTTTCTTCAATACATAATCATTAAATGCTCAGGCTCTAGAGCATTTAATGTTCCTTCTTCTAGGCCTCTCAAGCCATCATGGACGTCACATCCTCTTAAGGATTTATTAAATGCCTCTCTGGGATGACTGCATGCCAACATGGATATTTCTGTCAATTTGCCCTTGATCCTGGACGTCATGCCATACTTCTAGCCCCCCTTGGTCGTTGGCTCTACTCACTCTGTCATTCTGACTTTATGGGGAAGATAAGTCAATGATTCTATGTCCACACTCTGAATCCCTTTTTTTGTTTTTGAAATAGTATTAACATCCCTTGTGATGCAACAGTGTATAACAATTTCCCCCATCATCTAATTGACTTTTCGCACAATAAATGAATAAAAATAGATCATTTTCTTGGTGAACTCGTGTTTACCTCGAAAGTTGAAGGTCCCGTGACAAAGAAAGGCCAAAAGTGGCCTAAGGAGTAATGATGAATTATTTTAGGTGTTGTTCGATCGATACCGGCGAGTCGTAGGCAGTTCCTAGTACAAAAAGATGGATAAGAAGGATGCCGTAGTGTTTTTCGGTGTATTCCCTCTGACGGTCTAGTGAGTTTCTATGAGAGAAGGGGAGAAAACACTGTGCATGTTCTCATAATTGGATTTGTATACCTTTGATTTGAGCTTTAGAGAGCTATTTATACATTTCATGAAGGTCATCATTACTGATTAGTAGGTAGTAGGCAGTGCTCAGTTATTGGACAATACTCTCTCCATTTTGCAGGGACTAAGTTTAGGTATTAAATACTCAGCCTCTCGAGCATTTAATGCCCTTTCCCCCTGGTCTCCGAGTTTTTAATGTTCTTTCTTCAATACATAATCATTAAATGCTCAGGCTCTAGAGCATTTAATGTTCCTTCTTCTAGGCCTCTCAAGCCATCATGGACGTCACATCCTCTTAAGGATTTATTAAATGCCTCTCTGGGATGACTGCATGCCAACATGGATATTTCTGTCAATTTGCCCTTGATCCTGGACGTCATGCCATACTTCTAGCCCCCCTTGGTCGTTGGCTCTACTCACTCTGTCATTCTGACTTTATGGGGAAGATAAGTCAATGATTCTATGTCCACACTCTGAATCCCTTTTTTTGTTTTTGAAATAGTATTAACATCCCTTGTGATGCAACAGTGTATAACAATTTCCCCCATCATCTAATTGACTTTTCGCACAATAAATGAATAAAAATAGATCATTTTCTTGGTGAACTCGTGTTTACCTCGAAAGTTGAAGGTCCCGTGACAAAGAAAGGCCAAAAGTGGCCTAAGGAGTAATGATGAATTATTTTAGGTGTTGTTCGATCGATACCGGCGAGTCGTAGGCAGTTCCTAGTACAAAAAGATGGATAAGAAGGATGCCGTAGTGTTTTTCGGTGTATCCCCTCTGACGGTCTAGTCAGTTTCTATGAGAGAAGGGGAGAAAACACTGTGCATGTTCTCATAATTGGATTTGTATACCTTTGATTTGAGCTTTAGAGAGCTATTTATACATTTCATGAAGGTCATCATTACTGATTAGTAGGTAGTAGGCAGTGCTCAGTTATTGGACAATACTCTCTCCATTTTGCAGGGACTAAGTTTAGGTATTAAATACTCAGCCTCTCGAGCATTTAATGCCCTTTCCCCCTGGTCTCCGAGTTTTTAATGTTCTTTCTTCAATACATAATCATTAAATGCTCAGGCTCTAGAGCATTTAATGTTCCTTCTTCTAGGCCTCTCAAGCCATCATGGACGTCACATCCTCTTAAGGATTTATTAAATGCCTCTCTGGGATGACTGCATGCCAACATGGATATTTCTGTCAATTTGCCCTTGATCCTGGACGTCATGCCATACTTCTAGCCCCCCTTGGTCGTTGGCTCTACTCACTCTGTCATTCTGACTTTATGGGGAAGATAAGTCAATGATTCTATGTTCACACTCTGAATCCCTTTTTTGTTTTTGAAATAGTATTGACATCCCTTGTGATGCAACAGTGTATAACAATTTCCCCCATCATCTAATTGACTTTTCGCACAATAAATGAATAAAAATAGATCATTTTCTTGGTGAACTCGTGTTTACCTCGAAAGTTGAAGGTCCCGTGACAAAGAAAGGCCAAAAGTGGCCTAAGGAGTAATGATGAATTATTTTAGGTGTTGTTCGATCGATACCGGCGAGTCGTAGGCAGTTCCTAGTACAAAAAGATGGATAAGAAGGATGCCGTAGTGTTTTTCGGTGTATCCCCTCTGACGGTCTAGTCAGTTTCTATGAGAGAAGGGGAGAAAACACTGTGCATGTTCTCATAATTGGATTTGTATACCTTTGATTTGAGCTTTAGAGAGCTATTTATACATTTCATGAAGGTCATCATTACTGATTAGTAGGTAGTAGGCAGTGCTCAGTTATTGGACAATACTCTCTCCATTTTGCAGGGACTAAGTTTAGGTATTAAATACTCAGCCTCTCGAGCATTTAATGCCCTTTCCCCCTGGTCTCCGAGTTTTTAATGTTCTTTCTTCAATACATAATCATTAAATGCTCAGGCTCTAGAGCATTTAATGTTCCTTCTTCTAGGCCTCTCAAGCCATCATGGACGTCACATCCTCTTAAGGATTTATTAAATGCCTCTCTGGGATGACTGCATGCCAACATGGATATTTCTGTCAATTTGCCCTTGATCCTGGACGTCATGCCATACTTCTAGCCCCCCTTGGTCGTTGGCTCTACTCACTCTGTCATTCTGACTTTATGGGGAAGATAAGTCAATGATTCTATGTCCACACTCTGAATCCCTTTTTTTTTTTTTGAAATAGTATTAACATCCCTTGTGATGCAACAGTGTATAACAATTTCCCCCATCATCTAATTGACTTTTCGCACAATAAATGAATAAAAATAGATCATTTTCTTGGTGAACTCGTGTTTACCTCGAAAGTTGAAGGTCCCGTGACAAAGAAAGGCCAAAAGTGGCCTAAGGAGTAATGATGAATTATTTTAGGTGTTGTTCGATCGATACCGGCGAGTCGTAGGCAGTTCCTAGTACAAAAAGATGGATAAGAAGGATGCCGTAGTGTTTTTCGGTGTATCCCCTCTGACGGTCTAGTCAGTTTCTATGAGAGAAGGGGAGAAAACACTGTGCATGTTCTCATAATTGGATTTGTATACCTTTGATTTGAGCTTTAGAGAGCTATTTATACATTTCATGAAGGTCATCATTACTGATTAGTAGGTAGTAGGCAGTGCTCAGTTATTGGACAATACTCTCTCCATTTTGCAGGGACTAAGTTTAGGTATTAAATACTCAGCCTCTCGAGCATTTAATGCCCTTTCCCCCTGGTCTCCGAGTTTTTAATGTTCTTTCTTCAATACATAATCATTAAATGCTCAGGCTCTAGAGCATTTAATGTTCCTTCTTCTAGGCCTCTCAAGCCATCATGGACGTCACATCCTCTTAAGGATTTATTAAATGCCTCTCTGGGATGACTGCATGCCAACATGGATATTTCTGTCAATTTGCCCTTGATCCTGGACGTCATGCCATACTTCTAGCCCCCCTTGGTCGTTGGCTCTACTCACTCTGTTATTCTGACTTTATGGGGAAGATAAGTCAATGATTCTATGTCCACACTCTGAATCCTTTTTTTGTTTTTGAAATAGTATTAACATCCCTTGTGATGCAACAGTGTATAACAATTTCCCCCATCATCTAATTGACTTTTCGCACAATAAATGAATAAAAATAGATCATTTTCTTGGTGAACTCGTGTTTACCTCGAAAGTTGAAGGTCCCGTGACAAAGAAAGGCCAAAAGTGGCCTAAGGAGTAATGATGAATTATTTTAGGTGTTGTTCGATCGATACCGGCGAGTCGTAGGCAGTTCCTAGTACAAAAAGATGGATAAGAAGGATGCCGTAGTGTTTTTCGGTGTATCCCCTCTGACGGTCTAGTCAGTTTCTATGAGAGAAGGGGAGAAAACACTGTGCATGTTCTCATAATTGGATTTGTATACCTTTGATTTGAGCTTTAGAGAGCTATTTATACATTTCATGAAGGTCATCATTACTGATTAGTAGGTAGTAGGCAGTGCTCAGTTATTGGACAATACTCTCTCCATTTTGCAGGGACTAAGTTTAGGTATTAAATACTCAGCCTCTCGAGCATTTAATGCCCTTTCCCCCTGGTCTCCGAGTTTTTAATGTTCTTTCTTCAATACATAATCATTAAATGCTCAGGCTCTAGAGCATTTAATGTTCCTTCTTCTAGGCCTCTCAAGCCATCATGGACGTCACATCCTCTTAAGGATTTATTAAATGCCTCTCTGGGATGACTGCATGCCAACATGGATATTTCTGTCAATTTGCCCTTGATCCTGGACGTCATGCCATACTTCTAGCCCCCCTTGGTCGTTGGCTCTACTCACTCTGTTATTCTGACTTTATGGGGAAGATAAGTCAATGATTCTATGTCCACACTCTGAATCCTTTTTTTGTTTTTGAAATAGTATTAACATCCCTTGTGATGCAACAGTGTATAACAATTTCCCCCATCATCTAATTGACTTTTCGCACAATAAATGAATAAAAATAGATCATTTTCTTGGTGAACTCGTGTTTACCTCGAAAGTTGAAGGTCCCGTGACAAAGAAAGGCCAAAAGTGGCCTAAGGAGTAATGATGAATTATTTTAGGTGTTGTTCGATCGATACCGGCGAGTCGTAGGCAGTTCCTAGTACAAAAAGATGGATAAGAAGGATGCCGTAGTGTTTTTCGGTGTATCCCCTCTGACGGTCTAGTCAGTTTCTATGAGAGAAGGGGAGAAAACACTGTGCATGTTCTCATAATTGGATTTGTATACCTTTGATTTGAGCTTTAGAGAGCTATTTATACATTTCATGAAGGTCATCATTACTGATTAGTAGGTAGTAGGCAGTGCTCAGTTATTGGACAATACTCTCTCCATTTTGCAGGGACTAAGTTTAGGTATTAAATACTCAGCCTCTCGAGCATTTAATGCCCTTTCCCCCTGGTCTCCGAGTTTTTAATGTTCTTTCTTCAATACATAATCATTAAATGCTCAGGCTCTAGAGCATTTAATGTTCCTTCTTCTAGGCCTCTCAAGCCATCATGGACGTCACATCCTCTTAAGGATTTATTAAATGCCTCTCTGGGATGACTGCATGCCAACATGGATATTTCTGTCAATTTGCCCTTGATCCTGGACGTCATGCCATACTTCTAGCCCCCCTTGGTCGTTGGCTCTACTCACTCTGTCATTCTGACTTTATGGGGAAGATAAGTCAATGATTCTATGTCCACACTCTGAATCCTTTTTTTGTTTTTGAAATAGTATTAACATCCCTTGTGATGCAACAGTGTATAACAATTTCCCCCATCATCTAATTGACTTTTCGCACAATAAATGAATAAAAATAGATCATTTTCTTGGTGAACTCGTGTTTACCTCGAAAGTTGAAGGTCCCGTGACAAAGAAAGGCCAAAAGTGGCCTAAGGAGTAATGATGAATTATTTTAGGTGTTGTTCGATCGATACCGGCGAGTCGTAGGCAGTTTCTAGTACAAAAAGATGGATAAGAAGGATGCCGTAGTGTTTTTCGGTATATTCCCTCTGACGGTCTAGTTAGTTTCTATGAGAGAAGGGGAGAAAACACTGTGCATGTTCTCATAATTGGATTTGTATACCTTTGATTTGAGCTTTAGAGAGCTATTTATACATTTCATGAAGGTCATCATTACTGATTAGTAGGTAGTAGGCAGTGCTCAGTTATTGGACAATACTCTCTCCATTTTGCAGGGACTAAGTTTAGGTATTAAATACTCAGCCTCTCGAGCATTTAATGCCCTTTCCCCCTGGTCTCCGAGTTTTTAATGTTCTTTCTTCAATACATAATCATTAAATGCTCAGGCTCTAGAGCATTTAATGTTCCTTCTTCTAGGCCTCTCAAGCCATCATGGACGTCACATCCTCTTAAGGATTTATTAAATGCCTCTCTGGGATGACTGCATGCCAACATGGATATTTCTGTCAATTTGCCCTTGATCCTGGACGTCATGCCATACTTCTAGCCCCCCTTGGTCGTTGGCTCTACTCACTCTGTCATTCTGACTTTATGGGGAAGATAAGTCAATGATTCTATGTCCACACTCTGAATCCCTTTTTTTGTTTTTGAAATAGTATTAACATCCCTTGTGATTCAACAGTGTATAACAATTTCCCCCATCATCTAATTGACTTTTCGCACAATAAATGAATAAAAATAGATCATTTTCTTGGTGAACTCGTGTTTACCTCGAAAGTTGAAGGTCCCGTGACAAAGAAAGGCCAAAAGTGGCCTAAGGAGTAATGATGAATTATTTTAGGTGTTGTTCGATCGATACCGGCGAGTCGTAGGCAGTTCCTAGTACAAAAAGATGGATAAGAAGGATGCCGTAGTGTTTTTCGGTGTATCCCCTCTGACGGTCTAGTCAGTTTCTATGAGAGAAGGGGAGAAAACACTGTGCATGTTCTCATAATTGGATTTGTATACCTTTGATTTGAGCTTTAGAGAGCTATTTATACATTTCATGAAGGTCATCATTACTGATTAGTAGGTAGTAGGCAGTGCTCAGTTATTGGACAATACTCTCTCCATTTTGCAGGGACTAAGTTTAGGTATTAAATACTCAGCCTCTCGAGCATTTAATGCCCTTTCCCCCTGGTCTCCGAGTTTTTAATGTTCTTTCTTCAATACATAATCATTAAATGCTCAGGCTCTAGAGCATTTAATGTTCCTTCTTCTAGGCCTCTCAAGCCATCATGGACGTCACATCCTCTTAAGGATTTATTAAATGCCTCTCTGGGATGACTGCATGCCAACATGGATATTTCTGTCAATTTGCCCTTGATCCTGGACGTCATGCCATACTTCTAGCCCCCCTTGGTCGTTGGCTCTACTCACTCTGTCATTCTGACTTTATGGGGAAGATAAGTCAATGATTCTATGTCCACACTCTGAATCCCTTTTTTTTTTTTTGAAATAGTATTAACATCCCTTGTGATGCAACAGTGTATAACAATTTCCCCCATCATCTAATTGACTTTTCGCACAATAAATGAATAAAAATAGATCATTTTCTTGGTGAACTCGTGTTTACCTCGAAAGTTGAAGGTCCCGTGACAAAGAAAGGCCAAAAGTGGCCTAAGGAGTAATGATGAATTATTTTAGGTGTTGTTCAATCGATACCGGCGAGTCGTAGGTAGTTCCTAGTACAAAAAGATGGATAAGAAGGATGCCGTAGTGTTTTTCGGTGTATCCCCTCTGACGGTCTAGTCAGTTTCTATGAGAGAAGGGGAGAAAACACTGTGCATGTTCTCATAATTGGATTTGTATACCTTTGATTTGAGCTTTAGAGAGCTATTTATACATTTCATGAAGGTCATCATTACTGATTAGTAGATAGTAGGCAGTGCTCAGTTGTTGGACAATACTCTCTCCATTTTGCAGGGACTAAGTTTAGGTATTAAATACCTAGCCTCTCGAGCATTTAATGCCCTTTCCCCCTGGTCTCCGAGTTTTTAATGTTCTTTCTTCAATAAATAATCATTAAATGCTCAGGCTCTAGAGCATTTAATGTTCCTTCTTCTAGGCCTCTCAAGCCATCATGGACGTCACATCCTCTTAAGGATTTATTAAATGCCTCTCTGGGATGACTGCATGCCAACATGGATATTTCTGTCAATTTGCCCTTGATCCTGGACGTCATGCCATACTTCTAGCCCCCCTTGGTCGTTGGCTCTACTCACTCTGTTATTCTGACTTTATGGGGAAGATAAGTCAATGATTCTATGTCCACACTCTGAATCCTTTTTTTGTTTTTGAAATAGTATTAACATCCCTTGTGATGCAACAGTGTATAACAATTTCCCCCATCATCTAATTGACTTTTCGCACAATAAATGAATAAAAATAGATCATTTTCTTGGTGAACTCGTGTTTACCTCGAAAGTTGAAGGTCCCGTGACAAAGAAAGGCCAAAAGTGGCCTAAGGAGTAATGATGAATTATTTTAGGTGTTGTTCGATCGATACCGGCGAGTCGTAGGCAGTTCCTAGTACAAAAAGATGGATAAGAAGGATGCCGTAGTGTTTTTCGGTGTATCCCCTCTGACGGTCTAGTCAGTTTCTATGAGAGAAGGGGAGAAAACACTGTGCATGTTCTCATAATTGGATTTGTATACCTTTGATTTGAGCTTTAGAGAGCTATTTATACATTTCATGAAGGTCATCATTACTGATTAGTAGGTAGTAGGCAGTGCTCAGTTATTGGACAATACTCTCTCCATTTTGCAGGGACTAAGTTTAGGTATTAAATACTCAGCCTCTCGAGCATTTAATGCCCTTTCCCCCTGGTCTCCGAGTTTTTAATGTTCTTTCTTCAATACATAATCATTAAATGCTCAGGCTCTAGAGCATTTAATGTTCCTTCTTCTAGGCCTCTCAAGCCATCATGGACGTCACATCCTCTTAAGGATTTATTAAATGCCTCTCTGGGATGACTGCATGCCAACATGGATATTTCTGTCAATTTGCCCTTGATCCTGGACGTCATGCCATACTTCTAGCCCCCCTTGGTCGTTGGCTCTACTCACTCTGTTATTCTGACTTTATGGGGAAGATAAGTCAATGATTCTATGTCCACACTCTGAATCCTTTTTTTGTTTTTGAAATAGTATTAACATCCCTTGTGATGCAACAGTGTATAACAATTTCCCCCATCATCTAATTGACTTTTCGCACAATAAATGAATAAAAATAGATCATTTTCTTGGTGAACTCGTGTTTACCTCGAAAGTTGAAGGTCCCGTGACAAAGAAAGGCCAAAAGTGGCCTAAGGAGTAATGATGAATTATTTTAGGTGTTGTTCGATCGATACCGGCGAGTCGTAGGCAGTTCCTAGTACAAAAAGATGGATAAGAAGGATGCCGTAGTGTTTTTCGGTGTATCCCCTCTGACGGTCTAGTCAGTTTCTATGAGAGAAGGGGAGAAAACACTGTGCATGTTCTCATAATTGGATTTGTATACCTTTGATTTGAGCTTTAGAGAGCTATTTATACATTTCATGAAGGTCATCATTACTGATTAGTAGGTAGTAGGCAGTGCTCAGTTATTGGACAATACTCTCTCCATTTTGCAGGGACTAAGTTTAGGTATTAAATACTCAGCCTCTCGAGCATTTAATGCCCTTTCCCCCTGGTCTCCGAGTTTTTAATGTTCTTTCTTCAATACATAATCATTAAATGCTCAGGCTCTAGAGCATTTAATGTTCCTTCTTCTAGGCCTCTCAAGCCATCATGGACGTCACATCCTCTTAAGGATTTATTAAATGCCTCTCTGGGATGACTGCATGCCAACATGGATATTTCTGTCAATTTGCCCTTGATCCTGGACGTCATGCCATACTTCTAGCCCCCCTTGGTCGTTGGCTCTACTCACTCTGTTATTCTGACTTTATGGGGAAGATAAGTCAATGATTCTATGTCCACACTCTGAATCCTTTTTTTGTTTTTGAAATAGTATTAACATCCCTTGTGATGCAACAGTGTATAACAATTTCCCCCATCATCTAATTGACTTTTCGCACAATAAATGAATAAAAATAGATCATTTTCTTGGTGAACTCGTGTTTACCTCGAAAGTTGAAGGTCCCGTGACAAAGAAAGGCCAAAAGTGGCCTAAGGAGTAATGATGAATTATTTTAGGTGTTGTTCGATCGATACCGGCGAGTCGTAGGCAGTTCCTAGTACAAAAAGATGGATAAGAAGGATGCCGTAGTGTTTTTCGGTGTATCCCCTCTGACGGTCTAGTCAGTTTCTATGAGAGAAGGGGAGAAAACACTGTGCATGTTCTCATAATTGGATTTGTATACCTTTGATTTGAGCTTTAGAGAGCTATTTATACATTTCATGAAGGTCATCATTACTGATTAGTAGGTAGTAGGCAGTGCTCAGTTATTGGACAATACTCTCTCCATTTTGCAGGGACTAAGTTTAGGTATTAAATACTCAGCCTCTCGAGCATTTAATGCCCTTTCCCCCTGGTCTCCGAGTTTTTAATGTTCTTTCTTCAATACATAATCATTAAATGCTCAGGCTCTAGAGCATTTAATGTTCCTTCTTCTAGGCCTCTCAAGCCATCATGGACGTCACATCCTCTTAAGGATTTATTAAATGCCTCTCTGGGATGACTGCATGCCAACATGGATATTTCTGTCAATTTGCCCTTGATCCTGGACGTCATGCCATACTTCTAGCCCCCCTTGGTCGTTGGCTCTACTCACTCTGTTATTCTGACTTTATGGGGAAGATAAGTCAATGATTCTATGTCCACACTCTGAATCCTTTTTTTGTTTTTGAAATAGTATTAACATCCCTTGTGATGCAACAGTGTATAACAATTTCCCCCATCATCTAATTGACTTTTCGCACAATAAATGAATAAAAATAGATCATTTTCTTGGTGAACTCGTGTTTACCTCGAAAGTTGAAGGTCCCGTGACAAAGAAAGGCCAAAAGTGGCCTAAGGAGTAATGATGAATTATTTTAGGTGTTGTTCGATCGATACCGGCGAGTCGTAGGCAGTTCCTAGTACAAAAAGATGGATAAGAAGGATGCCGTAGTGTTTTTCGGTGTATCCCCTCTGACGGTCTAGTCAGTTTCTATGAGAGAAGGGGAGAAAACACTGTGCATGTTCTCATAATTGGATTTGTATACCTTTGATTTGAGCTTTAGAGAGCTATTTATACATTTCATGAAGGTCATCATTACTGATTAGTAGGTAGTAGGCAGTGCTCAGTTATTGGACAATACTCTCTCCATTTTGCAGGGACTAAGTTTAGGTATTAAATACCTAGCCTCTCGAGCATTTAATGCCCTTTCCCCCTGGTCTCCGAGTTTTTAATGTTCTTTCTTCAATACATAATCATTAAATGCTCAGGCTCTAGAGCATTTAATGTTCCTTCTTCTAGGCCTCTCAAGCCATCATGGACGTCACATCCTCTTAAGGATTTATTAAATGCCTCTCTGGGATGACTGCATGCCAACATGGATATTTCTGTCAATTTGCCCTTGATCCTGGACGTCATGCCATACTTCTAGCCCCCCTTGGTCGTTGGCTCTACTCACTCTGTTATTCTGACTTTATGGGGAAGATAAGTCAATGATTCTATGTCCACACTCTGAATCCTTTTTTTGTTTTTGAAATAGTATTAACATCCCTTGTGATGCAACAGTGTATAACAATTTCCCCCATCATCTAATTGACTTTTCGCACAATAAATGAATAAAAATAGATCATTTTCTTGGTGAACTCGTGTTTACCTCGAAAGTTGAAGGTCCCGTGACAAAGAAAGGCCAAAAGTGGCCTAAGGAGTAATGATGAATTATTTTAGGTGTTGTTCGATCGATACCGGCGAGTCGTAGGCAGTTCCTAGTACAAAAAGATGGATAAGAAGGATGCCGTAGTGTTTTTCGGTGTATCCCCTCTGACGGTCTAGTCAGTTTCTATGAGAGAAGGGGAGAAAACACTGTGCATGTTCTCATAATTGGATTTGTATACCTTTGATTTGAGCTTTAGAGAGCTATTTATACATTTCATGAAGGTCATCATTACTGATTAGTAGGTAGTAGGCAGTGCTCAGTTATTGGACAATACTCTCTCCATTTTGCAGGGACTAAGTTTAGGTATTAAATACTCAGCCTCTCGAGCATTTAATGCCCTTTCCCCCTGGTCTCCGAGTTTTTAATGTTCTTTCTTCAATACATAATCATTAAATGCTCAGGCTCTAGAGCATTTAATGTTCCTTCTTCTAGGCCTCTCAAGCCATCATGGACGTCACATCCTCTTAAGGATTTATTAAATGCCTCTCTGGGATGACTGCATGCCAACATGGATATTTCTGTCAATTTGCCCTTGATCCTGGACGTCATGCCATACTTCTAGCCCCCCTTGGTCGTTGGCTCTACTCACTCTGTCATTCTGACTTTATGGGGAAGATAAGTCAATGATTCTATGTCCACACTCTGAATTCCTTTTTTTGTTTTTGAAATAGTATTAACATCCCTTGTGATGCAACAGTGTATAACAATTTCCCCCATCATCTAATTGACTTTTCGCACAATAAATGAATAAAAATAGATCATTTTCTTGGTGAACTCGTGTTTACCTCGAAAGTTGAAGGTCCCGTGACAAAGAAAGGCCAAAAGTGGCCTAAGGAGTAATGATGAATTATTTTAGGTGTTGTTCGATCGATACCGGTGAGTCGTAGGCAGTTCCTAGTACCAAAAGATGGATAAGAAGGATGCCGTAGTGTTTTTCGGTGTATCCCCTCTGAAGGTCTAGTCAGTTTCTATGAGAGAAGGGGAGAAAATACTGTGCATGTTCTCATAATTGGATTTGTATATACCTTTGATTTGAGCTTTAGAGAGCTATTTATACATTTCATGAAGGTCATCATTACTGATTAGTAGGTAGTAGGCAGTGCTCAGTTATTGGACAATACTCTCTCCATTTTGCAGGGACTAAGTTTAGGTATTAAATACTCAGCCTCTCGAGCATTTAATGCCCTTTCCCCCTGGTCTCCGAGTTTTTAATGTTCTTTCTTCAATACATAATCATTAAATGCTCAGGCTCTAGAGCATTTAATGTTCCTTCTTCTAGGCCTCTCAAGCCATCATGGACGTCACATCCTCTTAAGGATTTATTAAATGCCCCTCTGGGATGACTGCATGCCAACATGGATATTTCTGTCAATTTGCCCTTGATCCTGGACGTCATGCCATACTTCTAGCCCCCCTTGGTCGTTGGCTCTACTCACTCTGTTATTCTGACTTTATGGGGAAGATAAGTCAATGATTCTATGTCCACACTCTGAATTCCTTTTTTTGTTTTTGAAATAGTATTAACATCCCTTGTGATGCAACAGTGTATAACAATTTCCCCCATCATCTAATTGACTTTTCGCACAATAAATGAATAAAAATAGATCATTTTCTTGGTGAACTCGTGTTTACCTCGAAAGTTGAAGGTCCCGTGACAAAGAAAGGCCAAAAGTGGCCTAAGGAGTAATGATGAATTATTTTAGGTGTTGTTCGATCGATACCGGCGAGTCGTAGGCAGTTCCTAGTACAAAAAGATGGATAAGAAGGATGCCGTAGTGTTTTTCGGTGTATCCCCTCTGACGGTCTAGTCAGTTTCTATGAGAGAAGGGGAGAAAACACTGTGCATGTTCTCATAATTGGATTTGTATACCTTTGATTTGAGCTTTAGAGAGCTATTTATACATTTCATGAAGGTCATCATTACTGATTAGTAGGTAGTAGGCAGTGCTCAGTTATTGGACAATACTCTCTCCATTTTGCAGGGACTAAGTTTAGGTATTAAATACTCAGCCTCTCGAGCATTTAATGCCCTTTCCCCCTGGTCTCCGAGTTTTTAATGTTCTTTCTTCAATACATAATCTTTAAATGCTCAAGCTCTAGAGCATTTAATGTTCCTACTTCTAGGCCTCTCAAACCATCATGGACGTCACATCCTCTTAAGGATTTATTAAATGCCTCTCTGGGATGACTGCATGCCAACATGGATATTTCTGTCAATTTGCCCTTGATCCTGGACGTCATGCCATACTTCTAGCCCCCCTTGGTCGTTGGCTCCACTCACTCTGTCATTCTGACTTTATGGGGAAGATAAGTCAATGATTCTATGTCCACACTCTGAATCCCTTTTTTTTTTTTTAAATAGTATTAACATCCCTTGTGATGCAACAGTGTATAACAATTTCCCCCATCATCTAATTGACTTTTCGCACAATAAATGAATAAAAATAGATCATTTTCTTGGTGAACTCGTGTTTACCTCGAAAGTTGAAGGTCCCGTGACAAAGAAAGGCCAAAAGTGGCCTAAGGAGTAATGATGAATTATTTTAGGTGTTGTTCGATCGATACCGGCGAGTCGTAGGCAGTTCCTAGTACAAAAAGATGGATAAGAAGGATGCCGTAGTGTTTTTCGGTGTATCCCCTCTGACGGTCTAGTCAGTTTCTATGAGAGAAGGGGAGAAAACACTGTGCATGTTCTCATAATTGGATTTGTATACCTTTGATTTGAGCTTTAGAGAGCTATTTATACATTTCATGAAGGTCATCATTACTGATTAGTAGGTAGTAGGCAGTGCTCAGTTATTGGACAATACTCTCTCCATTTTGCAGGGACTAAGTTTAGGTATTAAATACTCAGCCTCTCGAGCATTTAATGCCCTTTCCCCCTGGTCTCCGAGTTTTTAATGTTCTTTCTTCAATACATAATCATTAAATGCTCAGGCTCTAGAGCATTTAATGTTCCTTCTTCTAGGCCTCTCAAGCCATCATGGACGTCACATCCTCTTAAGGATTTATTAAATGCCTCTCTGGGATGACTGCATGCCAACATGGATATTTCTGTCAATTTGCCCTTGATCCTGGACGTCATGCCATACTTCTAGCCCCCCTTGGTCGTTGGCTCTACTCACTCTGTCATTCTGACTTTATGGGGAAGATAAGTCAATGATTCTATGTCCACACTCTGAATCCCTTTTTTTTTTTTTGAAATAGTATTAACATCCCTTGTGATGCAACAGTGTATAACAATTTCCCCCATCATCTAATTGACTTTTCGCACAATAAATGAATAAAAATAGATCATTTTCTTGGTGAACTCGTGTTTACCTCGAAAGTTGAAGGTCCCGTGACAAAGAAAGGCCAAAAGTGGCCTAAGGAGTAATGATGAATTATTTTAGGTGTTGTTCGATCGATACCGGCGAGTCGTAGGCAGTTCCTAGTACAAAAAGATGGATAAGAAGGATGCCGTAATGTTTTTCGGTGTATCCCCTCTGACGGTCTAGTCAGTTTCTATGAGAGAAGGGGAGAAAACACTGTGCATGTTCTCATAATTGGATTTGTATACCTTTGATTTGAGCTTTAGAGAGCTATTTATACATTTCATGAAGGTCATCATTACTGATTAGTAGGTAGTAGGCAGTGCTCAGTTATTGGACAATACTCTCTCCATTTTGCAGGGACTAAGTTTAGGTATTAAATACTCAGCCTCTCGAGCATTTAATGCCCTTTCCCCCTGGTCTCCGAGTTTTTAATGTTCTTTCTTCAATACATAATCATTAAATGCTCAGGCTCTAGAGCGTTTAATGTTCCTTCTTCTAGGCCTCTCAAGCCATCATGGACGTCACATCCTCTTAAGGATTTATTAAATGCCTCTCTGGGATGACTGCATGCCAACATGGATATTTCTGTCAATTTGCCCTTGATCCTGGACGTCATGCCATACTTCTAGCCCCCCTTGGTCGTTGGCTCTACTCACTCTGTCATTCTGACTTTATGGGGAAGATAAGTCAATGATTCTATGTCCACACTCTGAATCCCTTTTTTTTTTTTTGAAATAGTATTAACATCCCTTGTGATGCAACAGTGTATAACAATTTCCCCCATCATCTAATTGACTTTTCGCACAATAAATGAATAAAAATAGATCATTTTCTTGGTGAACTCGTGTTTACCTCGAAAGTTGAAGGTCCCGTGACAAAGAAAGGCCAAAAGTGGCCTAAGGAGTAATGATGAATTATTTTAGGTGTTGTTCGATCGATACCGGCGAGTCGTAGGCAGTTCCTAGTACAAAAAGATGGATAAGAAGGATGCCGTAGTGTTTTTCGGTGTATCCCCTCTGACGGTCTAGTCAGTTTCTATGAGAGAAGGGGAGAAAACACTGTGCATGTTCTCATAATTGGATTTGTATACCTTTGATTTGAGCTTTAGAGAGCTATTTATACATTTCATGATGGTCATCATTACTGATTAGTAGGTAGTATGCAGTGCTCAGTTATTGGACAATACTCTCTCCATTTTGCAGGGACTAAGTTTAGGTATTAAATACTCAGCCTCTCGAGCATTTAATGCCCTTTCCCCCTGGTCTCCGAGTTTTTAATGTTCTTTCTTCAATACATAATCATTAAATGCTCAGGCTCTAGAGCATTTAATGTTCCTTCTTCTAGGCCTCTCAAGCCATCATGGACGTCACATCCTCTTAAGGATTTATTAAATGCCTCTCTGGGATGACTGCATGCCAACATGGATATTTCTGTCAATTTGCCCTTGATCCTGGACGTCATGCCATACTTCTAGCCCCCCTTGGTCGTTGGCTCTACTCACTCTGTCATTCTGACTTTATGGGGAAGATAAGTCAATGATTCTATGTCCACACTCTGAATCCCTTTTTTTTTTTTTGAAATAGTATTAACATCCCTTGTGATGCAACAGTGTATAACAATTTCCCCCATCATCTAATTGACTTTTCGCACAATAAATGAATAAAAATAGATCATTTTCTTGGTGAACTCGTGTTTACCTCGAAAGTTGAAGGTCCCGTGACAAAGAAAGGCCAAAAGTGGCCTAAGGAGTAATGATGAATTATTTTAGGTGTTGTTCGATCGATACCGGCGAGTCGTAGGCAGTTCCTAGTACAAAAAGATGGATAAGAAGGATGCCGTAGTGTTTTTCGGTGTATCCCCTCTGACGGTCTAGTCAGTTTCTATGAGAGAAGGGGAGAAAACACTGTGCATGTTCTCATAATTGGATTTGTATACCTTTGATTTGAGCTTTAGAGAGCTATTTATACATTTCATGATGGTCATCATTACTGATTAGTAGGTAGTAGGCAGTGCTCAGTTATTGGACAATACTCTCTCCATTTTGCAGGGACTAAGTTTAGGTATTAAATACTCAGCCTCTCGAGCATTTAATGCCCTTTCCCCCTGGTCTCCGAGTTTTTAATGTTCTTTCTTCAATACATAATCATTAAATGCTCAGGCTCTAGAGCATTTAATGTTCCTTCTTCTAGGCCTCTCAAGCCATCATGGACGTCACATCCTCTTAAGGATTTATTAAATGCCTCTCTGGGATGACTGCATGCCAACATGGATATTTCTGTCAATTTGCCCTTGATCCTGGACGTCATGCCATACTTCTAGCCCCCCTTGGTCGTTGGCTCTACTCACTCTGTCATTCTGACTTTATGGGGAAGATAAGTCAATGATTCTATGTCCACACTCTGAATCCCTTTTTTTTTTTTTGAAATAGTATTAACATCCCTTGTGATGCAACAGTGTATAACAATTTCCCCCATCATCTAATTGACTTTTCGCACAATAAATGAATAAAAATAGATCATTTTCTTGGTGAACTCGTGTTTACCTCGAAAGTTGAAGGTCCCGTGACAAAGAAAGGCCAAAAGTGGCCTAAGGAGTAATGATGAATTATTTTAGGTGTTGTTCGATCGATACCGGCGAGTCGTAGGCAGTTCCTAGTACAAAAAGATGGATAAGAAGGATGCCGTAGTGTTTTTCGGTGTATCCCCTCTGACGGTCTAGTCAGTTTCTATGAGAGAAGGGGAGAAAACACTGTGCATGTTCTCATAATTGGATTTGTATACCTTTGATTTGAGCTTTAGAGAGCTATTTATACATTTCATGATGGTCATCATTACTGATTAGTAGGTAGTAGGCAGTGCTCAGTTATTGGACAATACTCTCTCCATTTTGCAGGGACTAAGTTTAGGTATTAAATACTCAGCCTCTCGAGCATTTAATGCCCTTTCCCCCTGGTCTCCGAGTTTTTAATGTTCTTTCTTCAATACATAATCATTAAATGCTCAGGCTCTAGAGCATTTAATGTTCCTTCTTCTAGGCCTCTCAAGCCATCATGGACGTCACATCCTCTTAAGGATTTATTAAATGCCTCTCTGGGATGACTGCATGCCAACATGGATATTTCTGTCAATTTGCCCTTGATCCTGGACGTCATGCCATACTTCTAGCCCCCCTTGGTCGTTGGCTCTACTCACTCTGTCATTCTGACTTTATGGAGAAGATAAGTCAATGATTCTATGTTCATACTCTGAAATCGATAGGCTGCAACCGTCAATAATTTCCCCAAGAGCCGTGGTGATATGTCCAAACGAGTCCTTTGGATCTAACCATGCAAGAAGACACATGAACAAGAATTCAGAGGTGTCCTCTCTGTTAAGGACACACGTCATCTCTAGAGAGCATGGGGTGTCCTCAGTATCGAGGACACATGTCACCATTATAAGTCAAAGGTGTCCTCGGCGCCGAGGACACGTGTCACCACTAGAAGGCTAAAGGTGCCTCTCAGTGTCGTGGATACGTGTCATCATCAGGCTACTTCATAGTCCTTAGTGTCGAAGACACATGTCAGATGTCTGTTCCTTCTCTGGAACGTCCCATCTATGACCGATTGGGTTTTGCTGATGCAAAAAAATTTCATAGTATAAGTTGTACATTTTCCCAAATTACAACAACGCTCCTTCTAGTTTTTGACATTTTCACTACACCCTTGGTTGTTTTAATAATTATACTAACACCCTTGCTAATATTGTCGGTTGACACAAGTTGCAAGTTTTCAATTTTGCCCTTATATATTTCAATTAATAAACCAATTTTAAAGAAACACTAACCATACTAAACATGGTTAATTCTAATCCCACTGTCAAACATCCTAATTCAACTATTGAATTACCTCAATTAGATACAGATAATAACACTGTTGTCTCTTTTCTTGTCTCCTCTCCCCCCCTCCCAAGTCATCCCTCTTCTTTCTGTGCACACACACATAGTCAACGAGTAAAGATTTGCCTTCATTATCATCTTTGCACCCTTTGACCTCGGTACATCACCTCGGAGCTAACGTATCCACCTTTGATCCATCACCACTCTCTTTATGTTCGCCATCTAGATGAATTTTTTACGGCTATGAAGAACGGTGCATTGTAGGTGACTGTGGGTGCCAAGATGGTGGATTTGAGTTTACTTTATGGGCTATAATTAAGGCACGCGCAGTGGTAAGGTGGCATTGGAATGGAGTTTTGATTCTAAATGTTAAGTTGATGGGCGTTGAGTTACTTTTCATTGAAAGAATTGTGAATGAGTTTTGATTTTTTTAATTTGTATTGATGGAGATGATGATAGAATAGGTGCATGTGACGATAGCTATGGTGTTAAATGTTGTGGCGGTGGATTTGCTCTCATTTTTTTTCGGTAAATTGATAAGAATTTGAGATAAATTTATTAGATTTTGTGAATGAATTTCGATTTGTGAATTTGTTGTGGTAGAAGGGATGATAGCATGGCGCAACAGTACTGATGCTGGTGCAACTACCCTTTTTTTTTCCTCTTTAGATGTTTGGATGGTATTTTTGAGAGAGAATTCTATATGCACCAAAAGTTGCACCAAATCAATTGCAATCGTTGGATCAGTGATATGACCCATTAATCCAACGACTACAAGTGATTTGGTGTAAGTTTTGGTACACATTTTTTAAGCACATAGCATTGCTCATTTCTGAGTGTTGAAGAAGGCATTGCACAATTGCTTAACCATGAAGGGTGATGATGCACAAATTGATTTTGTACAACACCTGTCAAGTGATCAATAATAAATGCAATTATAAAGTGGAGAGAGATAATAAGCTAAATGAGACAAAGATTTATAGTGGTTCGGTCAACGTGACTTACGTCCACTTTGAAGGACTTGGATGACCTTGTGTTATATTACTTCGAAAAGTGTAGGGAGAGCAAGGAGATACAAGCTATGAGAGAGTGATAGCAATGTGTGCAATTGAGTGTGATGTCTCCCAAGTGTTGGTGGAGCTTACAATTTATAATCACCTCCTAACAGATTGAGGCGACTTATTAGTAGCTAAATGCTAATCTGGTGGAGCTGGTGCTCTCTTCTCAACGGATGAGACAATTACTACGCTCTCCAGAAGATCCAGTCAAAGGATGACATGGTGGTTGACTCTTTCCAAGGCGGCATGGATGAGTCTCTTGNTATGAAGGGCTTGGATGACCTTGTGTTATATTACTTCGAAAAGTGTAGGGAGAGCAGGGAGATACAAGCTATGAGAGGGTGATAGCAATGTGTGCAATTGAGTGTGATGTCTCCCAAGTGTTGGTAGAGCTTACAATTTATAATCGCCTCCTAACAGATTGAGGCGACTTATTAGTAGCTAAATGCTAATCTGGTGGAGCTGACGCTCTCTTCTCAACGGATGAGACAATTACTACGCTCTCCAGAAGATCCAGTCAAAGGATGACATGGTGGTTGACTCTTTCCAAGGCGGCATGGATGAGTCTCTTGAATGACCTTGCTTACTCCCTTGGTGATGTAGTTCCTCCAATCCTAATGAGTTTGATTGGACATGGACCCCTTTTGGGCTAAACACACTGAATCTCTTCAAGTTGAACTCTTTATTCAGATTAGACTTATAACATGAGTTGGACCCTTGAGCCTAATCCATCAAAAGGTATACTTTTTTAGAAAATTTGAAGGTCAGTCCCCCTAGATGGACTTGTTTAGACTTAAGTCCACCAAAGAAACTTATTTGTTATGAAGTCCGTTTTTTGTTAATTTTAGCAGACTATCATTTTCCTTTAAAAGTGAAGAAAAACTAAAAATTAAAAACTCCTAAATTTTAGGAGTTTTATTGACATTAAAATTTTTTCTCTCTTATATCTATCTATATTTATATATAAATTAGGCATATATATAGTAACATTAAAAATAAAAAATAGTAACATTCAAAAACAAAAAAAAAATTATCATTTAAACAAAAAAAATAATATCATTTTAAACACAAAAAAGTAACATTTAAACATAAACAAATAGTAACATGTTCAACAAAAATAGTAACATGTTTAACAAAAATAATAACATGTTTTACAATAATTATCTCTCTTAAATTCAAACACAAAAATAGTAATATTCAAAAAAAAAATAGTAACATTGAATATTAATATTTAAGTAAATAATAGTAGTAACATACTCAACAAAAACAGTAACATGCTCAAAATAATAGTAACATGAACAGTAACATACTCAACAAAAATAGTAACATGAATAGTAACATAAAAAAAGAAATAGTAACATAAAACATTCAATTTAACAAATCAATACTAATTTCAATAAAATACGAACATTAACATGAAAAATACAATTAGAACCCAATTTAAAAAACAAAATTAAAAAAAAAAAACTCCGGTAAAGAACGTCGCGATACAAATACCGGTAAGTAACATTAAATTTGAGTAAAAACAAAGGAAAAAAAACCAATTCTACCAAGATTTAAGCAAAAAAATACAAAGGAAAAAAATATCAGTAAGTAACATTGAATTGATATTGGTTTGAAAATTCTACCGAGATTTGAGCCATACACTTGAATATGAAATACTCTTCGCATCTCTCAAAGCTCGTCGGCCAAAAAAATCTCACTGTTCTTCCTCGTTTGTGAGCTAAAACGAGAGAGTCTGTGTTTGTGTGTGTGTGTGTTTCTTCACTTTTGAGTGCGTGAGGATGGGAATGGACAAAAGACAGAAGATAATGTTTGAATTTGAATTTGAATTGTTAATGGAATCTTTTGATTTGAAATTGAATTAATAGACCAATAATTTTGTCGTAATTCAAACATTAGATTATGATATATTCGATTTTCATAAAAAATTGAACAATCTATTACCATATATATCTCAAACATCTAACATATGACTTTCTACAATTGACCAAATTTAATACTATTAGGGGTATTTTTGAGATAAAAAAAAAAGTGGACTTAAGTCATTATACATAATTTTAAACATGGACTTAGCCCCTTATAAGTTTCCTTACCAGACTTATCTCCAAATAAGTATATCTAAGGGGACTCACTTCCAATTTTCACTACTTTTTTTTTTTTAATCACTGACTTGCCAATTATTCACTTAGTTAGACTAAAAGGAGATCTTCAAGAACTATAAACCAAGCAATTCTTAAAAATTAAGGAACAAGCACCAAACAACATACTGTTAAAAGAATATAGGAAATATCCATCATTAATATATATGTTCATAGAGGAAGACTATGGTATCGTATCAATATTTATAATTTTTTGATGTCAAGTTACACATTTTTGATATAAAAGTTACAACTGGAAAAATACTAAAAATTATAAATTTTAAAGGTACAATTATTATTTTTTAAGGTCAAGTTATACCTTATTATTGTTATTAAAAAGTAGGTATATAATGAGATCATATTAAATTATATGAAGTCTAATTTATGTAATACGTAGAATTCAAGTTATATTTATATACTGTTATACGTATAAGCAATTTAAACCAGTTTGTATACTCTTACATACAAACTAATTTAAACATAATGTATAGGAAGCAAAAATAGTGACGTAGGTATGCACAAATAATAAAATAAGAAAACTAAGATATTCAATCCGTGCCTTGTGAAACACAATTTACTTAAGATAGATTTGTTCTCTCTCAGTGCCCAAGGTTGACAAACAACTGATTCCTAAGATAGAACGGATATTACATTTTTTAAGAATCAGCACTTCAATCTTCAAGACTCCAACGAACACAAGTTGTGTTTATATTTGAGCCGAACAAGAAATATTAATGCAGCAATATACAGAGAGAGAAAAAAAAAATCTAAAATTGGAATTCATAATTGGGATGAATTGAAATGATAATAAGGCCCTTCATGCCTATTCGGATCACCTGAAGAGTTACAAGAAGCCACTCTTCGGATCGAAGAGATGCACCTTCAGTTTGAATAGAAACGAAGGAAAAGACACATTTGTATTGAACAGAAAAAAAATGAACCTCTAAAGAGCAGACTTTGGCGTCAAAATCAATTTAACGGGTAGAAAAATTAAAATTCGATTAGACTTTTAAATTTCAATTGAAATACTATCCGCGTTTGGATCCGTTTGGATTGACCTATTGCCCGCATCACATCAATTAAACTTTGTCCAAAAAGATTATATCTTTTTGACCCAACCCTAATTCCAAGCTCGATCGGGTCGTGGTAAAGGCGTGCATGATCAAGGTAGTGTAGACGCCCACTTTGCTCACGAATAATGTAATACCCTTTGGGGTCCAACCCATAAAGCTAATTAGGAGTATATTAACTCACTAAAGTATTAGTCTTCTTCCAACATGAGACAAGTCTTATTCCATTACACTTATCTCAATTTATTTCATTATTTTAAGTGGATCACTTTGAAACACAAATTTTCATTTAATATTTAATGGTTTTAAACAAATAAATATACAACGTTCATTATCTCGCGCAGGAGAACACATTTAAACTCAATCCCACCAATTTCGAGGTATGAATCCCATTTTTATTTAAGTTTCAAGTTTCTCAAATAATTTGATTAAAACCATTTTTTCAAACAATTATAACTGATCATGTGATATTCATGATCAATCATAAAGTTACCTTAATTAATTGTACCATTTAAAATGGTGTAACTTAACCTAAAAATAATAATAATTTTCCATACCATTTTGATTTTTTTTTTTTGGTGCCGTAGAATTACCCAGAAAAAAAACAATTGTGCAGTAAATATGAACTCACAGAACAGAGCAATATCTATATATACTCGGCCAATATAATATGACAAAAACAAAGGTCTGCCCTCTACAATCCTACCAAAACTGCCCTTATACTTCCAGGCAATTACAAGGGCTAGCCCTCAAGCTTCTTGCTAGAGCATGTGTGGAGGTTATAAACCTGCTTCATCATTATCTGCTTTTAGATTGCTGTTCTGAGAGACTCCCATTGTGTTGCTTCTTCTATCACTGCTGTTACTGTTATTTTGTGATGTAGAAGAGGTGATGGCAATATGGATTGTCTCGGAATCCCCAGCAGTTGAGCTGTTCATGATCTCTGGCATCAACTGAGAGATCCTCTTCATCTCCTTTCTCTTTCCCCATAACACCACGTATAATCCACACACGATTAAAATAGCTCCTAGAACACTGCTACGCAAAAACATATTACACAAAAATCATCCTATTATTATTTTAGTTTTAGGAAAGTCGTTTGACACCGTATCAAAAAATAAAAAAAAATAGGATCAATCCTAAGTAGACTGAAGTGAGTCGTAATTTGGTTCATTAGAATTAGGGACAGAGCCAAGATTTTCCCTTGAGGTGGAGCGAAAATTTGTTTTGGCTTGGGACAACACAACAATGAGTAGTTCGCTATAGGACCCCAAAAGGGTAGAAAGTCTCTCCTTGAGGTTTAGTCACTTGAGTCGGCCGCTGGCGCCCGATAGCGTCTTGACCCCGTCAAGCCAATTGCACCATTAATAATTTAAAGTAGTCTAAAATTTACAAATTTATACAATACCAAAATTTAAAGATTTATATAAAATATCACAATTTTCATAGTTAATGGTTTAACATGGTCAAATCAATAGTAGAGATGATAAAATATAATCAAAACATAATGTTAAGCATGTAATGCATAATTTCAAAAAGTTGAGAGGGCCATGGTCCCCTTGGGCCATAACAGGGCTCCGATTAGGATTGTAACTTGGTTTGTTCGAGTTCGAAGTTGTATAGTTGGCTGGTAGCTTCAAATACTACTAAGAATATGTAGTTGTATTTACTACATATCACGAATTAAAAGACAAACCAACTTACACAAGGAGTGTTATCTAATATTTAGGGTACCTAAACAAAATCTTCAAAGCCAATTTGAATTCGAATCAAGGTTTCAAAAGGAATACCTTCCCAAGTGTAACTTTTCGTCCAGTACTAAAGATCCAGCAATTGCCACAAGTACCAGCATCATAGGATTGAAAATCGACACAAACAGTGGACCTCTCATGCGCACACACCATGCAATGAAAGTGAACATTAATCCAGAACCCAAAATGCCCTACAAAACAATACAAAAAACACAAACAAATCAACATTCTGCTGCAAATTGAGCAACTTGATACTTCAAACACATGCAATTAAGGACCTAACCGAATAAGCTACTGTTAGGAGTCGGATGTTCCATCCCAGCTTCCACTTGCCCCAATCCCTCTCTGTGCAAAGAGCAAAAACCACCCCTTGGATCGATCCCATCAATGACATTAGAGCCGTGCTCGAGTAAGGACATGGATACTGCTCAGACATCTTCGCCTGCCTCATAGAATTGGATAATAAACAAAAAAAAATACAAGCTAATATGAAAACCACGGTAAAAAACAACAAAAAGTACCATTTTCATAAACTTTCCTGATTTTTCCCGGATCATTGTTCCGTTAGGTCCTTTTAACCAAATTAATCGAGGATACTGAGATGGACGAATTACATATATACAAGCTTTATCTTCTTAACTATATGCACAACATTCTGTAACAGAAAAGTTTATTTTCTTCATGTCCATAGTAATGAATGTGGTCTAAAAGGAATAGTTTCCACAGCATTTGTTAATTTTCACTAGCTCACCTGAAGAATTAACCATAAAGCATAGCAGATACAACTGCCTAAAGCCAATAGAGAACCCAACACGCGGTGGTGGGTTTCTGCCACGTGTCCACCATGATGTTGACTATTGTGTAAAAGGTCAACGTGAGTTTTCCAGATGTTAATGTCCACCCCTTTGTAAAAAGTGAGGAGCATTGCTCCACCAATGCCCATTAATGTTCCTAACACCTTTGCTTTTCCTGCTGGTGTTGCCCATCCCAGCCTCTCCAACCTGTACCCCCACAGAGACCCAATGATCATGAACACAAGGGTATAAAACATAGGCTGATTAAAAGGCCATAATATAATGTTGCAAGAGATATAGAAAGACACATTTAAATATTGGAAAATGCTATACAGACTCGTAAACTCACAGACGACACCTCGAATTTGTGAGTTTAATATGTGCATCTTTTGTGTGAGTTTTTATAGCATTACTCTTAGATACCTGAAGCTGATGGCCAATACGAAGGTAATGACAGGGATGAGATTAGTGGTTGCTGAAGCGAATGTTGCTGAAGTCAAGGCCAGGCTTTGTATGTACATGTTTTGTGCCAATGATCCTCTGCAATGGGAAAGTTATATCAAGCAGGAAAGTTTAGTAAATTTAACCATTTTACTTATTCCATAAAGTTGGCATATTTGTCAAGTTTACGACATACAGATAAATTATAAAGAGTGCCTTAATCAACATCAAATCGTGTTGCAACGAGGCATCGAGGTCATATTTGTTCAATATTCAATCATGTTTCCTTATAATCATACTAATGTTAAGGCCTCACAATCCTTTCCCCCTAAAGTTTCCTCAAGCTTCCAGAATCAGGGACTTCTTATATATATAGTTCCTGATTCTTATATATATATATATATATATATAGCTTGAACGATCCTCACAAATTACAAATACTAATTTGTTAAGAATTAATCGAATTGAAATTCAAACAAACTCCGAAGGTATTTAAATATTAGTGTTCAAAAAAATTAAATTCTAAGAACAGGATCAAGAAATTCTTTTTGTAAACCAAAAACCCGTATAAATACAATTAAAAAGGTCCTATAAATCCTTTCATCCTCGTAAAATCCCTAAATTCACCACGGATTGTAACTTTATCATGTGTAAGATTGTTCATAGTGTAAAAAGAAAAAGAATTCTCCACGAGAAAAACATTATATATACCTGTAAGTTGCTACTTTTAATTAGTCTAAGGTACCACTACCACCAGTCACCTTTTTTTTTTTAACCATCCACCTGTCACCTAAAGCAGTTCATTTTCACGGGAAATATACATTCATGGTTTCCAATTAATAAAGACTGCATTTACAGCTAGCTAACTTAGCAGTTTCTCTCTCCAATCTACATTATAAGTTATAACAAGTAATTAAGAAGATTGCTTATCTTCCATTTACCCTAATAAACCACAAAAAAATGCTTGGAAAAGCACCGTCCATGTTAGCTTTGGCCTACTCTTCCTGCAATTACCAGAACAGAAGCATCAATAACATTTCAAACCATTATTCATCGACTATATATCACTAAGGCGTAGCCGTTGTAATATAGTTTTTCTTTCTCAATTCAAAAAAAAAAAAAAAGATGGGTTGATCAAATGTGAAATCCATGCCAGCCCATGACAAGGGCCTAAATGGGATACCATCAAGCACACTTCTAAAAAACGATTTGAGTCATAACCGAACTCCAACCCCAACGAATGTCAAAAGTAAAAGTAGATCAAGTGCCGGGAGGGGGAGGAGAAGGGTCATGACCTGTGTTCAAAACTCATTGTTAGCAATAAACAAGATAATACCAGATACTTACCGAAAAAGAAAAGATAATACCAGATACTCTTTTGACACTTACACATTTTTTCACTTTTTTTTCCTTGAAAGATTATAAACGACCCAATCCATTCAGGGTATCGGGGAACTCTAAAAGGAAGTCTTTTGAATTGATTTATAGATAGAATCAATGATAGATAGACAAGAGATAGATATGCAACATATATTTCTCTTAAAAAAAAAAAAAAAAAGAGGAATAGAATAGACATCTCAGAACAAAGTGAAGAACTTTATAAAGGTTTAGAAGACCTAGAAAGTTTAACGAAGCAAGACAAACATGCACAAGTGCTAAGTAATATTTATAATCCATATTAAAATATTTTACGAGTGTAAGTGTCTATAAACAATAAAAACTATGTGGATGGGACTTGTTATAAAATATTAGAAGCAAAGGAAAATTGATAAGATTGAATTGAATGACCTTTCAATGTAGAGAGCAAGAGGAACAATAAAAGCTGCTGCAAATATAAATCTGTAGGCCACCAAAATCCTCAAGTTCATTCCATCATTGGAGGCCAGTTTGTATAGAACATTAACCCCTGCAAATGTAGCCTGAACCACCATCATTATCAACGTGGGTTTTAAACCATGTACAATGTTGCATATCTTCGCCATAGTCACCATTTTTGTTCCAAAAATCTAGTTCCCTTCAAATCCCTAAACCTATACAAATGGTATGGAGATAGAGAGAATTCTGCAGAAAAAGAACAATCAAGAGGATCAAGAATATCTCATGTTCATATCTTCTCCATAGACACCATTTTCTTTCAAAAAAAGAATACCCTTCAAAACCCTAAACCAATGCAAAAGTTACGTATAGAGAGAGAGAGAGAGAGAGAGTGAGAATTCTTGGAGGAGAAGAAAAATTAAGAAGGTCAAGAATATCTCATCTTTTCTCGGTTGTTTGTTCGTAGAAACTAAATCAGAATGACGAAGATGAAGATGTATATATGCTGAGAGAGTGAAGAGAGAACGAGTCTTTTGCCGGTGTTTTTCAAACAATAGGAGGAGAGAGAAACAGGTTAGGACTCAAATATGTATACATATGTATATACCTAGAGAGAGAGAGAGAGAGAGAGAAAGAGAGAGAGAGAGAGAGAGAGGAAGAGAGAGGGCACAGGTGTGTTGGAGCTGAAATGGGGTGGCGTATCTAGGAGGGTATTTATTGTAATTAAGGTTCCGAGGGGCTGTGCTATTTTCCAACGTCATGGCCTACGTTCATCATCGTCATCGAGAGAGAGAGATCATTCAATTCATACCAAATTTCGATTTCCTGTCGTACTGATTTTGTTTCAATCTATCTATTTAATAAATTTAACAAGTTCTTCCTTTTATTATCTAAATCAATTATAATTAATTTAAATTAATTAATATCGTATCGATTTCATATCTAGTTAATAAATTATTCCTAAAATTGTGAAAGCTACTATTTTCATAGCTAAACTTAAATCCTTCCTAGAAAATTATAAACATGGACACATATAAATGAATTGAGCTAACTAAAATTATGGTTTAAATTTAGCTTAAAATTCAAAAAGGAATTTATTTCATACATTTTTTTATCCAATTTTTGAAAATTAGTAAATGGTAAATAGTTTATCAAGATAAGTTGAATACAAGGTCATTGCAAATGCCAACTTGGCTATGGAAGTTTACAAGTTAGTATAACAATCAAGAATGAAGCTGTTAAATATGTTGCCCTTTTGTACCATGGTGGTTAAAATCGATTTTCATCTTCTTTGAAATACCTTAATAGTAAATATTTATTATTATTATTATTATTATAGATATTTGAATATATACATATATGTATATATTTATTAAATAAATAAAAATAATTTTTTGTGAATAGATTTGAAAAAATAGTGATTAGTTAGTGAGATTTTAAAAATAGTTACAAAAGACACATGGTATAATGTAATCCACCTTAGCATAATAATTAAAAAGAAAATCAAAACTCAAGGAATTTAGGAAAAGAGGAGAGAAGGCTTTCCAAGCTTTCTTTCCTCATTCATGTTTGTTTTATGAGCAACGTTATTGTGACACAATTTATTGATCTAATTCACTATGACTATTGGATTGACTATGAACCTCATCAAACATTGAAATTTGTTATTAATTCAATGATTATAATAAAATCACATTATTAGACAAAAAAAATGTTGTCCATAGAATAAGAACTTATGCTCCGGACACAATCCGTAAATCAGATTTTCATAACCTTTTTTTTTTTGAGGAATTGCACTTTTTACGCTTGATAAATTTTAAAATTTCACTTTGTACTCTTAGAGATTATATTTTTCATATTACATCATCAAAACATTAACAATATTACAATGTGACTTTTCCATTAGTTTCTGTTGTTTATTTCTAAATTAACAGAATAAACAATAAAAAGTAACAAAAATACCACATTATAATACTTTCAACGTATTATGCAATGTGAAAAATCCACTCTTAGAGAGTGCAAAGTAAAAAAAAATTAAATCTTTTAAGGTTGAAAGTGCACTTTGCCCTCTTTTTTTTTTTCAATGATTTTTTTCTCTCTGTTTTTTTTCCTTTTTCTATTTGGGCTGATAAAAGTGAATTATATGAATTACACTATTCTTTCCTTCTTTCTTTTCTGAGCTGATCAGCAAAATGAAGTATATGAATTGAACCCTTTTTTTTTGTTTTTTTTAGTAATGCTATTGAGATCTAATTTGTTGATTTAATTTACTACGGTCTTTAGATTGATTGAGGCTCTATCAAATATTGAAACTTGGTGTTGATCGAATGATTCCAATAAAACACAACATTATGTCAATATATTAAATCAAAATTTTAAATCTAAATAACATTACTCTTTTTTTTTTATTTGGGTATAAGCAAAGTGAATTAGATGAATGAATCTTAAAAAAGGAAATGTCAAGGAAAGTGTAAATAAGATTAATGCTATTTAGACTTAAAAAATTAATCTAATGATGTAATTTCATTAGAATAATTAGATCAACACCAAATTTTAATAAGGGTAGTTCAATTGGTAACAAAGATGAGTTGTAAAGTTAGACGTTCTGAATTCAAATATTGGCAACACCTTATGGCCAAGCCATGACATGAATTCCCTAGTTCCGAGGCATGACATGAATTTCCTAGTTCCGGTGTAAATGGTTTGGTTTTGACAAAAATCAGGAAAGGGATTAGTCAATGTACGCATAAATTAATTTACACACTTTTGACTATTGAACAAAAAAAATTATCAAATTTCAATAAATTAGATATCAATTGCATTGCTCGTGTAGATGGATAATATTATTTAAATTTAAAAAATTAATCTAATTTATTGACTTAATAATATAATATAATTTCATTAAAACTATTAAATCTAGCATCGAGTTTCAATATTTTTTACGGTGTTAGAGCATCTCCAAAAGGCCGGCAAAACCCTCCTCCTTAGTTATTTTAGATAACTTTTCTCCAAATTTTAGCTCCAACAGACTCGTTATCTCGCTATCTATTTTCCGTAGCCTCCATTTCACGCGCCGGTGGTAGGTAGCACCCTTCTTCCTCGCTGGCGCCAAGTTCCTCTCCACACTCTCTCTCTCTCACTGAAGCTCCACATGCCTCTCTCTGCCTCTCCATCGATTGAAATCGAAGCTACAAGCCACACCAGTTGTCGAAGAACCAGCCATCGCCAGTCACACCAGTCGTCAAAGAACCAGCCACACCAGTCCTCGAAGAACCAACGCCAACGCCAGGTTTCCCTCCTCTCTTCTTCTCTTTTCCTCTCTCTCTCTCTCTCTCTCTATATATATATACCCAGAAAACACCCCCACCCGAAAGCCCTTCCCCAAACTATAAACATCCCTTCGCAAAAGCCCCACCGAAAACTGCTAGCAACCTAGAAACCCTCTTTTCCTCAGAGATCAATCCTTGATTTTTGATCTTTGATTCAACTCAGAGATCAAGCCGAAGCTCAGGTAACAATTTGAGTTTTGATTTTTCTGATTTTTTTAGCGCAAAAACAGATTATTGGTTTTTTTTTTGAGTGATTTATTTTCATGGGTTGGTATGTTTGTTGTGAATTTTGTCTTATACTTTTGTTTGTGGATTTGTTAAATTCTACTCACTTTAATGTTTGATAGTTTTTTGTTGTTTGCTTCGAATGTTTGTTGGTTTTCAAGTGGTTCGGTTTTTTTGTTTACGATTCATAGTTTTTGGGCTTTGGAAATTATGAAGACCAACCGGGATCGAGAGAGTGATAAATTAATGGAGCCCTTGAGAGAGTAAAATAGGCTATGATTTTTCAATTCTGGGTGGTTTTAGGAATGGAGGCTGGTAACTGTTTTTATCCCGTATTTTGTGTTTTTATTTTTAATATTTGTTAAAAATAAAAATAAAAATAAAAATATATTTGGTAACTATTTTTTAATATTATTTTATTTTCGTTATATTAGAGACAAAGAATAAAAAATAAAAAAATTTTGTTTCAAGAAACACGCGAAATAGAAAAATAGAAAAATGTATTAAAAAAAATTAATAAGATCCGGGTTTCGAACCCCCTTAGCGGCAACAATAGTCTTTTTCGTGAACTTATTTAAATCCACCTCATTTTTCTCTCCTGTCCATCGTTACCTCACTCTCGCTGCCTCACTCTCTCCATTTTCTCACCGCCATCGACAGATCTCCTCTCCTCTCTCTCACCAACGGAGGTAAGCCCCTTCTCTTTCTCTCTCTTTCTCCCTCTTTCATCTCATCTCCTCACTCTCTCTCTATATATATATGCACACAAATCTGTGTATATATATGTATATATACACAGATCTGTGCATAAATGTATATATGTGCATATATCTATGTGTCTTGCGTCTGTTTTTTGTGTGATTGGTGTGTGTGTGTGATCCATTTGACCCAACTTTTTCTTACTTTTAAGTTCTTCATATGACCTAAAAAAAAAAATTTAAGAGAGAGAGAGAGAGAACCTAACCCATAGTTTGAATAATTTTGGTAGTTTGTAACAACTGAAGTTGAAATCAATGTGGTGCCTAACTCAAATTGACCCAGTAAACTAAGAAAAGTTCCCTTGTAATAATATATTTTAGAGATTCAGCTACCTTCTAGAATCAAAACCCAGAACCAGAACACTTTTTTTTAGTTTGTTTCTTTTTATTTATTTACAAAAAATAAGCTAAATTATAGTTAAGAGAAATAGAGAACAGAGTCATTATGCAGAGGTGATAGAACTCGACCTAAAATCGTGTATAAAAGTAGATAAATTTTTAATCACTGAGATAAACCCAATTTTCTCATGTTAATTTGTTTGAACCAATCTTAGCTTGAATATTCTATGATTCTCTTATGTTTTTTTTTTACCCGGCTGCTTCGATTACATATGACTCTAAAGAACCATGTCAAGTTGTCAAACCACCACCAATTGGTTCAAAATGACGCTATGTAATACATGTCAACTTTTAGTTGCCCTTGCCCAAGTCAAAAGTCCTCATGATTCACTTGAACAACCCAACCAATAGTAGGATTAATGTATCCACATCTATGTACACATATATACATATCTCTCTCTCTCTCTCTCTCTCTCAACACACACATATATAGGGGTGTTAAAAAGGTGTGTTGGGTGTGTGTGCGTTGTGTTCTATGTGTGTTGTGATTGTGATTGAATTGATATTGAAATTGGGATTGAACTAGCTCATTGCTTTCGAATATTTGAAGTATTGGATTACTGCTTATTTCCATTGTATATTTATCTTTTGAGCTATTTATTATTCGAACAATTTCTGATTTCAATGTTGCATGAATTGTTTAACACGGATTAAATCTATACAAAAAAATTGGCAATTTCAGATTTCTTATAAATTGTATGCCAAACCATTGCAGGCAAAAACATAATAATCTTGGAACAATTTTGGGAATTGCACAGGTGAGGGCTTCTTACATATTATTTCATGATACCTTTTTTTTGTATGTATTTTGGTGATTTAAAAAGCTTCATCAATTGATTTGATCATAGATATGGCCTTTGTATCTTCTCCTAAATAATCTGATGTTTCATATATTGATGACTGGGAACTGTTTGAATCATTTGAATATCCCAAGAGAGAAACGACAGAAAGAATATGATGTGAAAATTCTTTCTATAAGAATTGTTACGAATGGTAGAGCAACCAACACAAAATCATTTGGAAATGAGTGGAGAGACTCCTTTGTTGATGCTGTGTTGAGCTTGCTGGTTTCTTTTTGATCATTTTAGAATATGAAACTTCAATGTATTCTTTTGCTATGACATCTTTTATTCTTTTATTTTAGAAGATCAATCATCCCTTTGGAAAGAATTGTGTATGTGAATCTTGATGCAACTGAAATCTATAGTCAAGCATTGGTTTATTGTTGTTCAATCACAATCTCTACTAATAATTGGATGATTCAGGATGACGATTTGCAATTGGTGCAGAGAACTTTTCTGCTGTGCTGAGAGCATGCTTTGCTATGAGGATACTGCAGTATTTGTTACAGGCTGTGAGCTGGTGCTTTTTGGTTAAAGATCTGCAGTTGGGCAGCAACTGTACAGGGAATACACTATTCTCTGTTTTCTGTTTTGTTGGCAGTNTCTGCAGCTGGGCAGCAACTGTACAGGGAATACACTATTCTCTGTTTTCTGTTTTGTTGGCAGTCTTGGCAGTATATTGTGGTTCCAGATCTATGACTGTTAGTTTCATGGCTTTTGTTGGGATGGTTCTTGAATATGGCTGCTGGGGTGATAATGATGAGAGTGACTGGTCTTTTTGATGGGTTGTTGGACTTGGTTTTCTGCTTTGTTTCAGTAGATATCTGCTATTCTGGCATTTTTCTGCTGTGAGTTGAGCTGAGAGCTTTGGTNTTGGTTTTCTGCTTTGTTTCAGTAGATATCTGCTATTCTGGCATTTTTCTGCCGTGAGTTGAGCTGAGAGCTTTGGTGCAATAACTGAGCTATAGGATCATAGCACTGTAAGGAGATGTTGGTTCAGTAGCTAGAGGAAAGTAGTTCCAGACTTTGGGTTATGTCAGCAGGTAGGTTATGGTTGCTTGGGCCATGGATTTGTATAGCTGGTAGATAGACTGTTTTGGTTAGTTTTTGGTTTTAATCATTTTCGAAGGATTAAAGCCAACTCCTTTGTANGTAAGGAGATGTTGGTTCAGTAGCTAGAGGGAAGTAGTTCCAGACTTTGGGTTATGTCAGCAGGTAGGTTATGGTTGCTTGGGCCATGGATTTGTATAGCTGGTAGATAGACTGTTTTGGTTAGTTTTTGGTTTTAATCATTTTCGAAGGATTAAAGCCAACTCCTTTGTAATTAGAATTTTTGAATTCTTTTTCTTCTTGTAACTCCTTTGTAATACATGATTGTAAATCATTTAGGATAAAATTTGAGGTAGTTACTAAACATGTTTTCTGTTTTTATTCTCATAATTTGATAGACAAAAATGATTACCAAACATGTTTTTTGTTTCAGTGTTTATCACAAAATAGGGATAATTTTTTGTCTATGTTTTTGGTTTTTTGAAAACGAAAAAATAAATATGTTAACAAACGGCCCCTGAGTTTTTGATTTTGCTATCAAGAAAATATGTGATTTTGCTATCAAGAGTTATTGATCTTTTCGATATTTTGTTCTCTTTTTTGTTCTTGCATTGCAATGTGAACCATATTCGTTGGCTATGTCTGTCTGTCATATTCATTGCAATGTGAACCATGTTCTTTTTTGTTCTTGCATTGATGACCTTTTGCTTCAACGAACCATATGCATTTGTGCAATTGTTGCTACTATAATCAGATTAGCAATGCCAATGGATCCCCCTTTAGTTCAACTATTTTACCTGAATATCCTTATAGTGGCAGCAAATTTAAAATTTTGAATTTTGTGAACGTTGTAAATATGATCGTTATTTATAAAAATCAAAATTTTTAAATTTTGATGACGTGACGTAACACGATATCATATGATGTCATCAATATGATGATGACATGGCATACTAAATAGGATTTTAAATTTTATTTTTGAAAGTTAGTTGAAATGGTTAGATAAAATAGATTGCGTTATTGGAATAAATTTAAAAAAGTGATTAGTTAANATGACATACTACATAGGATTTTAAATTTTATTTTTGAAAGTTAGTTAAAGTTAGTTGAAATGGTTAGATAAAATAGATTGCGTTATTGGAATAAATTTAAAAAAGTGATTAGTTATAGTAAATAATATAATATTTAAATATATTTTAAATAGTTATTTTAGATAGCATTATTGGAGATACTCTAAGGAATGGTGGGGTATTATGATGTCCATAGAAAAGTATGGCTCACGGGATGCAGCAACAAAGTATACTTGCCTAAAAAGCACACTGCACTGCTCAACCAATATATTTTCAATGAAACCCTTCCATTATTCAAAACATCACTAGCATTCCCCGTAATTTATATTTATATATAAATATAAACTATCATTTCTAACAAAAAAAAAACATCTAAAATACTAAAATTGCCTTTACATAAATCTCAAACAATCTTTTTATATAAAATTCGATTAAAATTCGAATTGATTAAAATTTATTTTTTATGTATCAAAATTTGGGCTGATTATAAATTTTAATCAACTCTAATTCTAATAGGTAAAAAATAAATTTTAATTAGTTCGAATTGAATTTTAATCAACCCAAATTTTATTAAGTAAAAAGATTCAGAAAGCAGATGGGGTTTCATTGATGATGTGCCTATCTAGAGAGAGTGTAGATAAAAATTTTCTTAAAATATAACATAGACAATTTAGTAAAATTACATTCTAGTCGACGTCATTAATCTGACAGAGATGTCAATGAAAATTTAAAAAAATAGAGGGGAGGATATTCTTGAAGATATGTTAAATTAGAAGGAGTGTAACTGAAATTAAATCTCACTAATCTCACATGGTGGGGGTGGAATTTCATATCTACTACTTACGTAGAGAGACAGACAAGTGAAAAAAACAGTCATTTATGAAAGTTTTTTAGGGATTTATACCGAAACAGGTTTTCCGAACTTAGACTTGATGAATCTTTAGCCTTACTGATAGCAAACCGTCTGTGATAATTGTACGCAATATCATTATATTGGGTAAGAGCTGTTGAAAAGTTGTCCAAGAAGGAGTATTTATAGAAGGTAAGATTCAATTTGTTTTTTGCATCAACGATTTCTACAAGTATTTATGGAATGTAAGACTCATAGAAGCCCTTAATTTATTCCTATTTATATTCATTTGTATAATTTATTGAAAATTTTGTGTACAACACTTTTTGGGTTCAATCTTGTTGGTAACTCCTAAGTTTAACCAATACTTATAGTTAATACAATTGCGTACAATAAGGAGAGAGAGAGAGAGAGATTTGTATTATTATCGATGCATATAATACAAGAAAATTGATTTTTACCCACGAAAATTTTACCTAGGAAATATTTTTACCACCGGCCTTGCTTTGAATAGTGTTCTGATGAAAACTTTAATTGGAGATAACTTTTACACACAAAATTTTTGGTTTTTCTTGGGAAATTTTTTTTCAAGAAAGCCCTTAAACTATTCTGTAACAATAATTATTATTGAATGATGATACCACGTAATACAGAGTTACCACAATTATGATGAATATGTGCTAGAAAGAGAGTGTGTGCATCAACAGAGAGATTTAAATTGCATCAACTGTAAAAGATGAATATAACACAACTCATATACCATCAAAGAACAACAAACTGGTCACAAATCATTTGAAAACAACAATATTCACCAAACAACAAATGACTCCCCTTAAAACTCTTGTTTTGAAGTCATAAACCTTTCCTTGCCTCAAAAGAAAGAAACCCAACAAGGAGGCTAGCTTATCCTTTGATCTACCTATTACTATTTATTACATGCCTCCATTAATTGTCACACACCTTGAAACAATTTTGCAAAAGCTCACTTGTGTTCTTTCTCTTCGGTTTTCTTCTCGTCTTTCGAGACATCGACAACTGGTACCACAACTGTGGATGTCTTATCAGGCTCAGGCGTTACTGGAGCAACAGCGTCTGAGACCAGAAGGGCCTCAGGCTTCGGTTCCTCTTGCTTTTCCGGCATCGTTGGAACAGTTTCTGTCTGGGAGGTTTTCTCATCTTTGACTATTGAGTCCTTAGGAGCTTCATTCTGCCATTGGAAGTAAGAGTGTTACCAAACAAGTGGGTGTGCATTAGGAATTTCCAAGGAAATCAAGTTACAATTCAAACAGACAAATTTAAGATCGATGATTCTTTATTAATCTGAGAAAGTTGTGTTCCTAATTGCTTTGTGTGACATCCCATCACACAATTATGTCCATCAATATTGCCCTAACTAAGCATTTTCACGAATTAAACTACAAACCGCTGAAGCAACTTATCAACGAGCAAATGGTTTCTATCTTGAGCCCTTTTGAATCCAACAATTATAGTTGATTAAGTCCCGATATTAGATTTCTAAATTGGGTGGGCATTGGCGCAATTGTAAAGTTGTTCCATTATGACTTGGACGTCACGGTTTGAGTGGTGTAAACAATCTCTTTATTTGCAAGGGTAAAACTGTGTAGATCGAAGTTTCTTCAAACTTTACAATGATGAAAACCTCGTATACTGGGTACGCCTTTTTGTTAGATCTCTAAATTAGATAGTAGATGCATATATGTCAACACGTGTTTGTGAATGTACTTGTGCTAGTGATTAGAAATTTATTAGAAATGTTGACTANTTGGCGCAATTGTAAAGTTGTTCCATTATGACTTGGACGTCACGGTTTGAGTGGTGCAAACAATCTCTTTATTTGCAAGGGTAAATCTGTGTAGATCGAAGTTTCTTCAAATTTTACAATGATGAAAACCTCGTATACTGGGTGCGCCTTTTTATTAGATCTCTAAATTAGATAGTAGATGCATATATGTCAACATGTGTTTGTGAATGTACTTGTGCTAGTGATTAGAAATTTATTAGAAATGTTGACTAAAAATTGTGTTGCCAAATAAATTTTTCTTGGAATAAGAAACCAAAAACTAAATAATGAGCTTCGCAAAAATTCATGTAATAAAACACTAACCTCATTGAGCAATGACCCAAGAGAATGGTGCTTGTCATTCTCATCAACCTTCTCCTCTGCCACCTTCTCATTCTCTTTCTTGTTCTCATCACCACCCTCTGCCTTCTCCTCTTCTTCCACATTCACCTCTCCCTCTGGCTTCACTTCCGTCACCTCCGTGGTAACCTCCTCCTCCTTTTGTGGCTCCGGTGGTGGCGCAGCACCCGTCTCGCCTCTCATGGCCTTAGGCACACTAGCACAGGCACCCATTTTTCTAATCCTTAAACAAGAGGAATTCCCTCTTTCTCTCTCCTAAGGTATTTAGTGAGAGAAAGATGGATGATTACAAGAAGAGAAGAGAGATGGCTGAAATGATTGTGACAGAGTTTGTGGCCACCTAGATGGGTTTATATATAGTTTTATAAAGGTGTGCTTAGGTTAATATGGCAGCTCCTATATTCTATCTATAGCATTGATAAATTTAGGGCAGGAAGGCAATGGTTGGCAGTGATAATTAACAGGTGGGAGATTGTCAATCACAGGCTGTAATCTGTATATATTAACCCATTTTAGTCAATGAAAAAGAATGAAAGGTAGGAAAGTCATCACAATTTCCATTTTTAGGGTTTTGATTCAAATTCAACCAATTGTACTGCCAACAAATATTTTAAAAAATTTAAAACAAAAAAAAACCCACCAGTTGAAATAGGGCAATCTCTTGGAGTCAGGCCACGAAGGGTTTATCTCTAATGAATATTTTAGTCTCAGCGTAGATGACCTGTCTTTGACCGAACCGGAGAGGGAATTAGTCAAATGCGCATAAACCGACTCAAACACCTTTGACCGTTAAATTAAAAAAAAAACAAAAAATTATTTAAAACATCAATTGCACACCATTGTATAGAGTAAATATTTAACCTAATGGTGATGTAAATGTTATTGTGACCAAGGATCAAAATATCGTTTCGAAATGTCCGAAACGTTTCCGTTTTCAAAGAGACCGAAACGAATCAGTGATAAAATTAAAATTCTAATATTTCGAGATATTTCATAATGTTTTGAGATGTATTATAATATTTCGAGATGTATTATAATTCAATGCATTTGCACAATTGTTTCTAAATGTTTCAAAATATTTCAAGATATTTTAATATATTTAAACCAATATTTTTAAAAAATAATTCTTAAATTTTTTATTTTTTTTTATTATGTTTCTGAAACGAGTCGAAACGTTTCTATTTTCTAGATGACTGAAACAATACACCGAAACGAAATTTTAATCCTTGATTGTGACACATGGTACCGCTACCTAATTATAAAATATCATATGGCGTAGTGAATTCCATTATTTTAATAACCGCCACTTCTAATAACTAGTACAATAGATTAGTTATTGTTCACAAGTCATTAGGTTGGATTATCGGAATAGTAGAATTTACTAAGTCATAAATTTTTTTATAATTAGTTAATGATATCATGTAAAAATAATTACTTAGCATCACCGTCACATTAAATATTTAATCCGTCTATGTAATTACTCATAAATAAAGCATCAATGGCACACCTCATTTAACCATGGGAGAAAGTAGTCCTTCTAATCCCTGGGTGATGGCCCATTATGCTAATAAAGAAGACAAAAACCGAAGTCAAACCACATTAATGGATCAAGGCCCATTTACCATGAACCCAAAAATGCCCACTTACCCTCTCTTCTCCAATACCATTTTCTCAACTCAACTCACCGTTGTCCGAACCATTTTGGAATCTGCTAACTGTAATGAGCATGTTTAGGGTTAACTTTTTAAGTGAAAAACTGTAATTTAAAAAGTTTCACAAAAAATTTTAGAGCTAATTATTTAGAATATTCTTTAAAAAGCTTAAAAAGTTAAAAAAATCTATTTAGAGTGACTTTCTAACTTTTTTAGTTTTTTGTGTCAAAATAAAAAAAAATAATTACATGTATATATAGATTATACATAATAACTTTCAAAATATAAATTTTAATTTTTTTTACGTCATTAATAATATTTTATGAATATAATAATCTAAAAAATCATGTAAAACCGGGGACAAAACTCAAAAAAATTGAAGAAAAAAACTCAAAATCTTTTTCTTGAATCAACCTAAATAAATTTTATTGAATTCAAAAAACTGCTGCATAAGCCGATAAAAAAATCAAGTTTCAAATGGACCTGACTTATTTTTGAATAAAACCCTTAAAAATTATCTATTTAAACTACGCATTAAACATGCCCAATATCGGTTTCTATCGACACAAAAAGTGAAAAATGAAATACCCAAATATATAAATAGATATTTATAATCGGTAAACTTTACCTGCTATAACACTGCCTCTACTTCATGAGGACTAAACGTTTACTATAAATTTTCCAACCTTACAGAGAGTATTGAATTCATAGTAAAGGCAGTAAACCATGTGGAAAGTCCATCAAGAAACACAACCCATGAATTGGCTTTTTCAAAAAAAATTTATGTCAAATTGATGACGAGCGGCAACTCATCGGAAATGTACAAACAATTCATCGGGTATGCACACCACGTGAGGTATAATACACAAGAAAAATCTAAAAATTGTAGAAATTATACGTATACCAACCTACTGATTGATGACATAGAACCTAGTTCTAGAATTCATAGACAAACTTGGGATTCATCAAAATCAACAATTTGGCTCAACTATCAGCTACACTGTGCCAAACATTGTAATCGTTCAAAGTACCTTCCCCATCCTCACTTACAGGCCCAGTCCTATATTTTGTTTCACCCAATCATGANCTCAACTATCAGCTACACTGTGCCAAACATTGTAATCGTTCAAAGTACCTTCCCCATCCTCACTTACAGGCCCAGTCCTATATTTTGTTTCACCCAATCATGAAGTAAAGTTCTAAGGAAAAATATCATCTGTCACACACACTGAAGCCAGCCTACTAGGGATTCTAAAATTTAAACGAAAAAACAAACTAGAATTGCATGTACTCGTAACAACAATCTTCCAAGAAAGCCACATTTTGCAGGTAACAGGTAAGAAGAGAATTCCAATGCAATTACTAGAACCACTAGGCAATATAAGATAGCTAATTTCCAATATCCATAGCATGAACTAGCAAAGCTTATCATCTGTAATGAGCCATTCCAAATATGATTAAGAAAAAGTAACAAATGGAAAAGAGAACTAAGTTGCACAGCATAAGCTTAGGGAACAAATGAAACATACCCACATACATTATTCAGCGGTAATCAGGATCCATTTCTCGCCGTCTAAGTTCTGATGCCAAGCGTTCATTCTCAAGTTTCATTAATTCGTTCTCATGCATCATCTTGTCTAGTCTCATATCTTCTTGCAGGCTAGACCTCAGCCACTTCAACCGCTGCTGCTCCAATTCCAACATCTGTGCCTGAATCTGTAACCTCTGCTCTTTCAACCGAAGTGAGCGTGACTCCATCCATTGATTCTGTGACTGTTCTCTCTCACCACCCTTGGTGGAATCATGATTTACAGAGGTACTATTAATAGGAGGATGAACATCCGATCTTCTGCTACCGTTTAAAACATTCAAGCCATTGCCAAACCCCACATCTTCACGTTGTTCTGTTTGTTTGTTTCTATTTAGAGAGACCCCCGGTGACACCCGATGACGATCATAGCCATCTTTTCTTTTCAGAGCCAACTGCAATGATTGTTGTAGAGTCCAATCATAAGGAAGAAAGAGCCTGTTTCCATTGTGATATGAACACATTTGTTGATAAAACAGTTGTTTAGAGCTTAAAATCTTCCTAACATTTCCCTTTGCTTGTTCACATAGATCCATCGAGTCCAGAAGTGCAGGGTTCTCAACAACCCTGCAAGAAGTGTCTTTACCAAGGATAGCATTCAGTCTCTTATATTTTTTGTTCAGATCATTATACTTATCCTCACATTGCCGAGGCGATACATGATAACCCCTTTCGACAAGGACCTTTGAAATAGCCTTCCACTTCCCTTTCTTTTGTACTCGACCACCATTACAAGTAGGGGTAGCATCCTCTTCGATGTAAGAAATAGCAGTAATCAAAAGCTTCACCATTATATCTGTCCATCTTAGGCGCTGCCTTAGGGACTCACTTTTTTCTCCACCACTTTCAGTATGCCCATCAACGCCTTCTTCCAAAACATTTGACCTTTCATCATTACTAGCAAAATTCATAGCTCTCTTCCCCTTGTTATTACTGTCAAATGGGGAATATGATTGATTGAGGTCTTGCGTGTTCCCAAGAATCCCAACGCTGAAAGGGAAAACATCTTGAACTTTTTCAGGATGGACCGATAAACTCTGAGAAGGAGGTGGATTTTGCTGATGATTAACTTGCATGGATCCTTGCAATTCTGAAAAACCACCTGATTGGCTTGGCATTAAATTATTCCCAGCTGAGGAACCATCCATTGCTAGTTATGCAAGCAACAAAGACAGTAAATTCCCACCGAAGTGCAACTAACCCAAATAGGCTTCTTCCAATATAATGAACCAATATCCCATTTAAATGTAGTTCAGGCATTCAACTACATAATCAAACCCATTCTAGGGTATGTTAAATGCTGCTATCAAACCAATATAAAATAAGGCAAAATTATACCAAATAACTAATTCTGTGCATTTTTCTTCTGTAATAGGGCATGTAAATGTTGTTCCGTCAGTTAAGATCACAGTGAGAAGCTTAGATTGTGAAGATCAACGAAAAATTTGGAAAAATTAATTTAAAGACTGTATCCAATGCAGATTCAGACCTAAAGAAATCAAAACATTACCTTATTGTGAATCCGATCCACAGTACTTCAAAGAAAAAAAGAATCAGATCCACAGGCCATTTCCAGATTTNAGGAAATCAAAACATTACCTCATTGTGAATCAGATCCACAGTACTTCAAAGAAAAAAAGAATCAGATCCACAGGCCATTTCCAGATTTCTAATCCAAACAAACTTCTGAATCCCCAAAACACCCATGGGAAGCGAAACAAAGGCGAGTAATCGATGCAGGGAGCCCTGGGCACAATTCTGAAATGGGACCAGAGGGCCCTCATAAATGGAAGGCCAGAAAAATCCCGTATTTTTATTTGTCATGACAATTGGCTAATGGCCACACAACCAAGTGGTTTTAACTTGTTTTCGTCCATGACTCAGGATTTCATTTTTTCTTGTTTTCCTTTTTTTTTTTTTTTTTTGGGGGGGGGGGGGGGGGGGGGTGATCTATATTTCTTTTTTTTGTTTAACATTTTTT
>CAUOFW020003525.1:54849-77135 GCA_963454935.2 Ilex paraguariensis | reverse complement strand
TTTTTTTTTGGGGGGGAGGGGGGGGTAGTGACTAGAACTTTAGTTATGTTTTGTAAATTATTTGGTATGAGATTATTAATAATTAAAAAAGATAGTTGAGTGCATCGGCAGTAATCTTTGAGAAAGAAAAAGTTCAAACAGGTCTTTGAGTAAAAATGTCAAATAATAAAATAGCAAACAAGAATGACAACCGTCATTAAATAATTACTAAACATATACTCAGAATTATGGAAAAATAATAACTCATCATATGAGGACAATTCAGGGGCCTTGGACTATGCAAGGCAGATTCTGAATTCATTTCTTTGTTCTCTTTTCCTCTTTAAGAATTAAAAAGGAGTTTTCTTTTTACCACAAAACCAAGACAACTTGGTAAAATAGATCAAAAAGAGGTCAGCAATGCTTTTTTTTCTTCTTAATCTGCATACACTAGGAGATCTGAGTGCATATTAAGCATGAGCCTTGGGCCATTGAAATAGTAAAGTGGTTCGGTATAATTTACAGTTCATCAGTGATATCTCTACCAAATAGACTGGTTTTAAGATAACATTTAGAGGGTGGCAAATTCAACAATGAGAGTTGACAAGGTTGACAAAATTGCAGGAGTTCCCTAAACAACTAAACCATCTGGTATCACAATTATTTTTCTTCACATCTTCATTTCAGACTTCATTTCATCTCAATACTTAGTTCTAAGAGTCTTAGGTTGACTGAAAAAGTGAATCACTAGACATAAATGGTAAGACTTGGGATGTGATTGAATTTTCCAAGTAAATGAGCCTNCCAAGCTCCAACAGCACTGAAAAAGTGAATCACTAGACATAAATGGTAAGACTTGGGATGTGATTGAATTTCCCAAGTAAATGAGCCTATCTTACCACAAGCATTAGTTCTAAGAATATATCATCCGANCTAAGAGTCTTAGGTTGACTGAAAAAGTGAATCACTAGACATAAATGGTAAGACTTGGGATGTGATTGAATTTTCCAAGTAAATGAGCCTATCTTACCACAAGCATTAGTTCTAAGAATATATCATCCGATTGCATGTCATTAATTATCAAGTTCAATGTTTAAAACTGAGAGTCTCAAAAATGTTGCCTATGTTTCATACTTCAGTCATGATAACACTCATTTTCTTAAGTCACTGACCTCTAAACTTGTTAGTTGGAGTTTTCAATCTTTCACCTAAATGGAGGAATCATTCAAGTTTGAACATAGGAGAATCACCAGCTTATATAGTGTGTCAATTGCAGTTTAAACACTAAGATAACAGAGGATCAGCCCAAGAATAACGTGCAGCTTGAGAAGGACCAATGTCCGCTGAATGTTAAGTTCATCTATATACCATATAAGTGGGTAATGTGGAGAAAGACTATGTTAGCAAGGAGTAAGAATTGAGACACATGTTTGAACAATTTCACCTCATATTTTCATAGAAGAATAATAATTAGATAGAACTCAATTGTTCAAGAAGTGGACAGACCAAGAGAGGAGTCCAGAAAGCCAATGAGATGGGCAGAGTAGTTCCTCACACTTCTTGTCACCTTTTAGAGTCTTTCCATGCATGATTTGGCCTTATGCTCCCACCTTAATTGAACTTGATTCATCCAGAAATTGATAATCTTTGAGGAGTCTTCCTATAACACATTTCATACAGGGAAATTTCTTCCGTGAAATAGAAGCACTTTAAAGCATTTCAGAATAACATAATGAAAAAAACTAGAAGGATTCAGGATTGCAAGTGATTGTACAAAAAATCCAACCTCATATACCATGCATTTGTCAATCAAAATCGGGTCTGTATAACAATTCATTTGAACCAAAATCACATGGGGAACTCCATAAATCATCTCAAATTTTAGAATCAAAAGAATTCAAGATAAGCCGAAATAAAACTGAATATATGGAATATGATAGTGAACATATTCAGATTGGAGACAATGCCAATCATACAATTAAGGCATGATGGACTAAGTGAAGGACTGCATCTGGCATACTATGTGATCAACCTATACCTATTACTCCTAAGTTGAAAGTCAAGCCTTATAAGAAAACCATTAGATCAATGATGATTTATAATATAGAGTGTTGGGCAATTAAGAAACAACACGCTAAAAAACTGTTTGTGTTAGGAACAACATAGTAAAAATTCAATATGACAGAATTAAAATGGGTAAATTCGGAAAACAATAGCAGTGGTACCAATTGGAGATAATTTAAGAGATAATTGACTTAGGTGGTTTGGACATATACATAGAATATTTATAACTACACCAAGAAGGAAGAGTGAAGTGATACCTATCAATGGCAATGCGAGGTGTAGAAGTCAACCAAAACTAACTTTGAATGAGATAGAAAAAAAAGGTTATGATACCTTGAGATTTAACAGAAAATATGACCCTTTGTAAAGAGAATGGGATTTAACGGTCCCACATAGTTGGGACAAGGCTTGATTGAGTTGAGTTGTCATCTCAAATCTATAAAGCCCAATATTGTAGAAAGCTAACAAGAAGTTCCAGTTTAGACACATTGGAATATTTGAACAAAAAAACAACATGCAGCATATGCAAAATTCAGGAAGCACAATTGGCAAATGTAATACTTATGAATTAAATACTAAAAGGAAAGGCTACAACATACGAGGATAGTGAAAAAAATACAGCAGTAGTAAAGAGAACATGAGGCAGTATCATGGATCATCAGTAGGCAATAAAAGAAATCCTGATCTGTTAAAACATATTTAATGGATATGAAGATGCCCCTGTCAATTTTAGATTTACATTTGCAGACTGAAAAAAATGGCTCATTGGAATGAAGAAACATGGAAACAGATGATTAAGTTGTGCAGCATGCACCTAGCATAAAAATGGCAACACAAACACACACATCAGTCAGTTATAATCAGCTTTCGTTTCTCACCATTAACCTTTTCAATGCCATAATGCACATTCTCAAGCTTCACAAAATCATTTTTCAGACTCATCCTTTACAGCTCCCCAGTCTTCCTGTCACCTAAACATCAGCCATTCGAGATGCTCCTTCCCTAACTCTAGCATTCGGTCCTAAATTTGTAACTTTCTGCCCTTCCAACTGAAGGGAGCGAAACGTCATCCACGGATTCTGCAACTGGTCTTCCCCCACACAATGCAAAACGTGATTCCCATCCATAAGCTCATGGGTGGATGGAGATGTGAACATGCGTTAAAGTCCTTAATAGTCATAGCATTAACAGAACCCACAACTCCAGAGTATTCCCCTACCCCTGAAACACTGAAGCCTGGTCCTCCTCAGTGTAGTCACTTCGACCATCACTTCTGCATCTTCACCTTCTTCATCTAAGTATTTGACTTTGTAAGGCCTGATCTCATTGGAGTCCTGGTCATCTTCACTTTTACGACCTAATCGTAATGATCGCTGAAGACAGATCCATCAATGCCCAGAATGCTGGGTTCTCAACAACCTTGCAAGAAGTGCCTTGTCCTAGGTATCATTCAGCTTCCTATACCTTTTGCTGAGGTCATTAAAATTAACCTCCCTTTGCTGAGGTGATATACATGATAGCCTCTCTCCCATGACTTCTAAAGTTTGGTAAAAATCAAATGCAATCGCCATTTTATCCTTCCATTTTGTGCACTGCCATGGAAACTCCTTTTTTATCTTTTGCACCTTCAGTTTACCCATCACCACCTTCTTCCACAACTTTTGACCTGTCACCATCGCCGGCAGAGTTCTTCATTTTCTCAGCCTTGTCATTCCAACCAATAAAAGAAAGGGGTTAGTGTGATTATTGCAATCTCCTAATCCTAAAAGCGAAAACATAAAACTATAGTCTGGAAGTGGGTTTATTGGTGATTAACTTGCATTGATCCTTGTAAGCCTAAGAACCCACAGGGTCCAGCATCAGATTAATACTAGCTAAAGATCATCCTTTGCATTGATCCTTGTAAACCTAAAAAAACACATGGTCTGCCCAGCATCAGATTAATACTAGCTGTGGATTTTCCCCCTTATTAGTTACACAAGCAACCTCCAAAACAAAACCAAGTAAAATTCTCCTTCCAAAGTTCAATATGATTAGCTATATAGTTTCTTGCAACTCTATGAAGCACTTACCCATTTGAATGTGCTTCAAATATTCAAAAGAAACTAACCACCAAACCCATAGCAACAAATTGATATGCATAAAGAGTGGATATATATGGAGAATTATAATTGAAGATCATTATAAGATTCTGAGCCCGAAGATCAAAACATAAAATCTGGGATATCAATTCAATTACACTTTACCAAATGCAGACACAAGCAATCAAGAAAACCCATTAGAATCCCAAAATTTTACCACAATATGAATCAGACCCACAAACCCATTTGCATGTTTCGAATCCAAACTGAATCGTTAATATTCACATGCGAAGTCAGAAGCAAAGTGGAAAGGTTGGTGAAGAGGTGATCCGTGCAGAGAGCCCTAGGCACGACCGGGCTATCAGCGACTGGATCCATAAATGACCCGATCGAAACGGTTGATGGGTGGGCCAAAAATCAAATGGGTTTTAATGGGAATTAAATAACAGTAAATATTGAATGTAACAATGATACTAATAGTAAATGCTATTATTGTATTATCAATTAATACTAAAACATCAAGCTAGTGAAGTGAACTTTCCTTGGATAATTATTTATAAGGTTAAGTATTAATTTTAATGGGACCTATTTATTTATTTTGATATTATTAATTAATAATATCACGTTAACATTGTTACGTGTTATCATTGTTGGAATGAATATTTTCTCCTAAAATTGGCTCTAGCTTAACCATCTTTTTTTTCTTATGAGATAAATGAAACGTGTTCAAGTTTTACTTGAAAAACAATGTTATAAAGATCTAATTTGAAGACTTAATTCAATGTAGTTATTGAATTAATTGTGAGTTTTAATATTAGACGAAATTCGCTTTCAATCCAATAGTTGTATTTAATTTAGGCTTATCAACGGATTAAATTTGAACCAGATTTTAGGTCAATTAAAATTGGATTCAATTAAAAAATTTGTTGTCAAATTTGATCTATTTACTCGGCACATAAAAAAATATTAATTTATATCTAAATTCGTTTATAATCAAACATTCCGTTCAATTATCCAATTCGATCCATAATGATATTTCACCANCGATTAAAAAATTTGTTGTCGAATTTGATCTATTTACTCGGCACATAAAAAAATATTAATTTATATCTAAATTCGCTTATAATCAAACATTCCGTTCAATTATCCAATTCGATCCATAATGATATTTCACCAAAAATTCAACAAATAATCTTTGTGGATATCTATGGAGATAGATATGCATAAATAATCGGATATCCGGTCCATTTACCCAACGAATATAAAAAATATTAGTCTATATCATATGCTTATAATTGGACATCCAGTCCAATTCATGATGGTATTTTACCAAATTTTCAACAAATATTCTTTTGTTTTAAATCAAATATAAATAATCATTATACATATATGTATATATTCTATATAAATATATATGTAATAAAGGTCAATATCTATATAATAAAATTTAAATTTCAAAAGATAAACAAAATGATTTCTGTTTTTTGCGGTTAAAATTTATTTAAATTTTACTTTAANCATATAATTGGACATCCAGTCCAATTCATAATGGTATTTTACCAAATTTTCAACAAATATTCTTTTGTTTTAAATCAAATATAAAAAATCATTATACATATATGTATATATTCTATATAAATATATATGTAATAAAGGTCAATATCTATATAATAAAATTTAAATCTAAAAAAATAAACAAAATGATTTCTGTTTTTTGCGGTTAAAATTTATTTAAATTTTACTTTAAAGTTAATTCGACGATTAATATTAATACCTCAAATTTAATAAGGAAAATAGGTCTTTAAGGATATGTTTAAGGTGACTTTTTAAAAGTATTTTTTTAAGATTTATAACTTATCATAAATACTGTTAAAAAAAAAAAGTTGTGTTTGGAACCTCCCAACCAACATCACCACTACCACTACTACTACCACCACCACCGTCGCCACCCCACCACCACCTCTACCAAAATAACCACCACTGTTGTTGCTGCCACCAATGTTGCCACCCATCATCACTACCACCACCCTCATTACCCCCCATCATCATTGTCACCACCACCCTTACCGCCCCACCATTATTCCCACCACCGCTACCATCGCTGTCACAACAACCACCATCACTATTGTCCCCTACCATCACTATTGTCGTCACCTCCATTGTCGCCATCCCACCATCACCATCACGCCTATCGCACCACCATCATCCCCACCACCACCACTTTATCACTATCGTCATTGTCCTACCATCACCCCTATCACCATTATCCCCTACTGCCCCACCACCACTCCCACGACCATCACCACTACTAGCACCACCGCCGCCGTTGCCACTATTGCCCACCACCACTACCACTGTTCACTCTCATTACAAAATGATGTTTAAATTCTTTTCTCACTCTATTATATTTGTGATTTAATTTTAGATATGAATACAAATTTATTTATTGTTGTCCATTNGACCATCACCACTACTAGCACCACCACCGCCGTTGCCACTATTGCCCACCGCCACTACCACTGTTCACTCTCATTACAAAATTATGTTTAAATTCTTTTCTCACTCTATTATATTTGTGATTTAATTTTAGATATGAATACAAATATATTTATTGTTGTCCATTTTTTTTATTACTCTATATCTTCAGACATATACAATAATTAGTATATATATATTATATATATTAACCTGATCGAATTTATGTATATCCATATTCATATCGATATAAGATATCTAAGTGGATAAANTATATTTATTGTTGTCCATTTTTTTTATTACTTTATATCTTCAGAAACATACAATAATTAGTATATATATATTATATATATTAACCTGATCGAATTTATGTATATCCATATTCATATCGATATAAGATATCTAAGTGGATAAAAAAATTGATTCGTATATGGATAAAAAAATTCAAGTTTGGTTCGAATTTGGACTAAAATTCGGTCAATTGACAAGCGTAATTAAGTTAGGTCTTCAAATTAAGTCGAAGAAACATTTTNCATATATGGATAAAAAAATTCAAGTTTGGTTCGAATTTGGACTAAAATTCAGTCAATTGACAAGCGTAATTAAGTTAGGTCTTCAAATTAAGTCGAAGAAACATTTTTCTTTATTGGAAAGTGTATTTAGTTTTAAAGCCAAACTTAAGCAACCGATTACTTAAATTTTCTCTATTAACTTTTGAGTCGTTCAATTTTATGGTTGGGGTCACGATATAGATAAAATCTAGGGAACTATGTTCTCGAGTTTTTTATTTTACCAAATTCCATTCTCCTATAGAAATCTCATTGCTGTGAATGGATGCTTTCAATCATACGCAGTTCAGACTAGTTTTCACTCTTCTTGTTCAACCGGTACAAAAATCATTTTATATAATCTGATGTATATAATGATTACGCACATCCTAAATTGTATATAGTTACTTGAATCTTAAAAACTTCTTGTTGAAATGATTCTCGATGTCCCCCGGACCCGGTCATAAAAGGCACAAACCCTAACACTACAGAGGGATACTCCCCGAAAATGTCACTGAAATGATTCTCGATGTCCCAAGGTCATAAAAGACACAGACCCTGACACCCTAGCGCGATACTCCTTGAAAATGTCCTGCCCATATGTTCATTTGTCGTTGGGACTAAAAATCTTTCTTGCTCGTGTCTAGGAAGTCAAGGAATGAGAAAGATTTAGAAAGACTATTAGAAGGGGCCGTAGCTGTGGCTGTGACTTCGTATTCTGTAGACTACGTACAAGCACTAAAAGAGTAGTTTAATGGCAAAGTTTGTTCACTACCAAGTCTAGGGTATCCATGCGTGCAGCGTGCTAGGCTGAGACCCATGTGTCATGAAGGGTTTAGTTCTGATACTACATGTCATAGACAGACACTGTCACCCGACCCAAAAGACAAGATAAGCCCATGACTTTCACGACACAAACTCAATATGAGACGATATGAGACTCGAGACACTCGTGATAAGCAGCATCAAATTCATGAGTTTGGTTAGCCAACTCCCACAACCTTCGAGCTTGGCATCAGTCACAAGCTCTCTCTCTCTCTCTCCCCCTCACCCCCACCCCCCAAACAAAACAAGCTGTAGACTTCTATACAGAGAAACCAATCATTAGAGAAACACAATGAGGCAAAGAAAGGCCAGACGTATAGATAAAGCATACAGTGGTCCTACAAGACATGTTAACCCATGCCATATGGCCAGGAAAAATGCTACCAAGCTCCTAACAGTACCAATGGTACCTGCAATAATCCTCAGCCTTCTATTTAGACAATACCAAACGTTAACATACAATCCACACAATTGCCCACTTTGAAGGACAGAAAGCCAAATAGATCACGCCATTAAGGACATGCAACAAGGTTTGAATAAGATGACAGACAAAACATTTCCACATTGAAATCAAATTTCCTTCAGATAGTTCACTGCAAACTGACATTGAAATTTAAAACTCATACAATGCAAGTTTAAACCGAAAACAACCAGAAAATACATATTGAAATGGAAGAGAAAAGAGGATAAAACTAACCTTTCTCACCTAACCCCAAGGACCTAAAATATTCAAGGCCGAAACATGGTAAAACAACCGACAAACAAACAGGACTTCTACCTAAAATACATTTCAAGCGATCCAGTAACAACGATGGCTTGGTTCCTAAAACCTATCCCAAAACAAATTAAACTCAAAAACTATAACCTCAACCTTTCAATTCAAGCAAATATCCTTCTCTAGCAATACTCCAAGACTCAAAATGCCCACCAATCTAAACTTGCACGTGACACATAACCTGGCGAAGAAGACGACGATGTACTACCAATCTCAACTTTGTCAAGCTTAGAAGCATTTACGATGAACAATAGCTGGACCAGATTCATCATACTCACCCTTAGATATCCACATCTGCAGAAATTCAAAAACAAAAGCATGATAGCTTTAAACAATTAAGAACCTAAGTATAATTTCAACATACATACACAGAGCAAGNTCTCTAGCAATACTCCAAGACTCAAAATGCCCACCAATCTAAACTTGAACGTGACACATAACCTGGCGAAGAAGACGAGGATGTTCTACCAATCTCAACTTCGTCAAGCTTAGAAGCATTTACGATGAACAATAGCTGGACCAGATTCATCATACTCACCCTTAGATATCCACATCTGCAGCAATTCAAAAGCATAAGCATGGTAGCTTTAAACAATTAAGAACCTAAGTATAATTTCAACATACATACACAGAGCAAGTATTTACCTGCTGGAAAGTGCTTAGAGAAGCTAAAATTGATCCTCCGATCCAGACACTGTATTTTCTTTCTGGAGGTGCCACCACCTTGATCTTCATGCTGCTGGGAGCAAGGGCAGTGATTTCCTTGCTCATACGATCAGCGATTCCAGGGAACATGGTTGAACCACCACTAAGCACAATATTCCCATACAGATCTTTCCTGATATCAACATCGCACTTCATGATGGAGTTGTATGTGGTTTCATGAATTCCAGCAGCTTCCATTCCAACGAGTGATGGCTGGAATAGGACTTCTGGGCAGCGGAACCTCTCTGCTCCAATTGTGATCACTTGCCCATCTGGCAACTCATAGCTTTTCTCCACAGCAGAACTGCTCTTGGCAGTCTCCAATTCCTGCTCATAATCAAGGGCAACATAAGCAAGTTTCTCCTTCATGTCACGGACAATTTCCCGCTCGGCAGTTGTAGTGAAGGAGTAGCCTCTCTCAGTGAGGATCTTCATCAAGGAATCTGTCAGATCCCGACCGGCAAGGTCCAATCGAAGGATGGCATGGGGAAGGGAATAACCTTCATAAATTGGCACTGTGTGGGTGACACCATCACCAGAATCCAAGACAATGCCTATACAAACAGCCAAACATAAATTTAATCGGCTGAAGACACAAATATTTCGCATTCCCACAGAGGGGGGAGATGATCATTCCAAACTGTAGGCCATATATGTAGATGTATCAAAGTTATAACCATCTATCACACAAAACAGTAATGAAATCATCATTGGGATATTGTAGGTACAATTCACTGTGTTTCTATTTGGTGATTTTTTCGAAGGCTAACAAAAGGATAACAAACAATAACAAAATCAAAAATAGCAATCAGAAATCTTTTCACTCTCAATCTCTTGAAAATTTTCAAGCATTGAACATGGTAGAGGACAACATATATATTCTCCAAAAGCCAACTGTCCAATAGGGTTATTACCACAAAAAACCAACTGTGCTATAGAATTATTAGTACAAACCTGTTGTCCGACCACTGGCATAAAGAGACAGAACTGCTTGGATAGCAACATACATGGCAGGAACATCGAATGTCTCAAACATAATTTGGGTCATCTTCTCCCTGTTAGCCTTGGGGTTCAATGGTGCTTCTGTTAGCAGTACAGGGTGCTCTTCAGGGGAAACTCGGAGCTCATTGTAGAAAGTGTGATGCCAGATCTTCTCCATGTCATCCCAATTGCTGACTATGCCATGTTCGATTGGGTACTTCAATGTGAGGATACCTCTCTTTGACTGTGCTTCATCACCAACATAAGCATCCTTCTGACCCATTCCAACCATCACACCAGTGTGTCGAGGTCGGCCAACAATACTGGGGAACACGGCCCTTGGAGCATCGTCACCAGCAAATCCAGCCTGCCGATTTCAGGAAAAAGTATGCCTCAACTTTAGAACATTCAAAGCAAAATCAGCCAATACAAATCACAAAGGGTCAGGTCAATCCTTCTAAACATGTATTAGTTTATTTTGTTCCCAACAATCAAAGGGAAACAAAACTCCCTATTATTGAATATCCAAAAGGAAAAAAAAAATGTGAAAACCTTAAATGCATATTCATACAGCACATTGAGAGGGACATTGAAATCAGGTTCTTCTAAAAGCAGGAAAGCTAACCTTGACCATTCCAGTTCCATTGTCACACACAAGGGGTTGGATATCCTCAGCATCAGCCATCTTTTATAACCTTCAGAGGGAAGACTGTGTTAGGTACCGTAGAATCAGTAATCAGCAAGGTAAGACAAATCAATAGAATATATTTATCAGTCCACCCACAATTACGTAGAACTTATAATATTGGAAACTAAATAGGCCTACAAACTTGAAATGATCCAACAGCTTATGGTAGTTGAATTGATATGGCGCCAAACATTAAGCACAAAGACAGATCAATAAGGAAAAAACAATATCATAGTTGTGGATCGTAGGAGACTATATTCCAGATGTGTACTTGCCACGTCGTTTGGAATTAATGCATCACCTAATCAAAATGCAGAAAATAGAACACCAATAACACTAGCGTCTGACCCCCGAGAAATCATAGAACAGGAAAAGAAATCTCAGAATTAAGCCAAGCAATCCTAAACACAACCCGAACCCGACATTAAATCGATGCGGAATTAGTTCTTTGCTTTAATCTTTAACGGTTCGAGCGCAAAAAAAGTGGACCCATTAGACCTATCAAACAACAGTAATTTTATTTTTTTCCAAATTTTTCATTGATGTGGTACAATCTCTATCATTTTACCATGGAATATTAATGAGACTCAATTATTTTATTGTAAAAACTATGCCACATCACTTAATAAGAAATCTTAGTCAACATAATGGTGTTGATCAAATAAATCAAATAAATGTATTGACACAACCAACGTGTTAAACACGACACGAATCTTCTTAACTTACACACATCACGAACTCTACATACACCCAACTACACGATTATATATATATGATTGAATATGGGTTTAGTAATTTTTTGGCTCGATACGAATCTGACATGACACGACTAACTGACAACCACACTCAGAATCCTCTAAAAAGCCTTCCAACATGTTACAAAGTTCCAAGCTTTCATATTATTTTTTTCCCCACAAACTGTTAGAAAATAAACTGAAAACTCGAAATCTCATAACAAAATTCAGCCTCTTTAGCTATTAGTAGATTTCAACCTTGTATTTTCTTTCTTCCCTCAAATTACTCAGCAATAAATACATGAATCAAAAGAAAAAAATAGAAAAGAAACAGATCCAGACATACATATCTCTACAAAATTCATATTCAAATTCCTAGAAAGTTAAAAACTATAGAAACATCAAAATGAAAAGGTAATAAATTTTTCAAGGTGAATCTAAGAGATTGCATTGTAATTACCTGTTTGGGTACAGAAACTTTGAAAGATTGATTCTAAATAGAGCAGAGGAATGTCTGTCTCTATGTGGAAATGCCAAAAATAAAAAGATTCTTAGGCTTGTAGTTCTATATATATAACTGGTGTGGGGCCGTGGGAAAACTAAATCAAACCGAAATGCAAATGAAATGAGCTCCAAATTCAGTCGCATCTATCAGTCATCTGTTGTTTTTAAAGAAAAAGGCTAGCAAATATAAAAAAGGGAATCCCAGAATTTCCTCAAATTAANCAAAACTCCCTATTATTGAATATCCAAAAGGAAAAAAAAAATGTGAAAACCTTAAATGCATATTCATACAGCACATTGAGAGGGACATTGAAATCAGGTTCTTCTAAAAACAGGAAAGCTAACCTTGACCATTCCAGTTCCATTGTCACACACAAGGGGTTGGATATCCTCAGCATCAGCCATCTTTTATAACCTTCAGAGGGAAGACTGTGTTAGGTACCATAGAATCAGTAATCAGCAAGGTAAGACAAATCAATAGAATATATTTATCAGTCCACCCACAATTACGTAGAACTTATAATATTGGAAACTAAATAGGCCTACAAACTTGAAATGATCCAACAGCTTATGGTAGTTGAATTGATATGGCGCCAAACATTAAGCACAAAGACAGATCAATAAGGAAAAAACAATATCATAGTTGTGGATCGTAGGGGACTATATTCCAGATGTGTACTTGCCCCGTCGTTTGGAATTAATGCATCACCTAATCAAAATGCAGAAAATAGAACACCAATAACACTATTAAACACCAATAACGTCTGACCCCCGAGAAATCATAGAACAGGAAAAGAAATCTCAGAATTAAGCCAAGCAATCCTAAACACAACCCGAACCCGACATTAAATCGATGCGGAATTAGTTCTTTGCTTTAATCTTTAACGGTTCGAGCGCAAAAAAAGTGGACCCATTAGACCTATCAAACAACAGTAATTTTATTTTTTTCCAAATTTTTCATTGATGTGGCACAATCTCTATCATTTTACCATGGAATATTAATGAGACTCAATTATTTTATTGTAAAAACTATGCCACATCACTTAATAAGAAATCTTAGTCAACATAATGGTGTTGATCAAATAAATCAAATAAATGTATTGACACAACCAACGTGTTAAACACGACACGAATCTTCTTAACTTACACACATCACGAACTCTACATACACCCAACTACACGATTATATATGATTGAATATGGGTTTAGTAATTTTTTGCCTCGATACGAATCCGACATGACACGACTAACTGACAACTACACTCAGAATCCTCTAAAAAGCCTTCCAACATGTTACAAAGTTCCAAGCTTTCATATTATTTTTTTCCCCACAAACTGTTAGAAAATAAACTGAAAACTCGAAATCTCATAACAAAATTCAGCCTCTTTAGCTATTAGTAGATTTCAACCTTCTATTCTCTTTCTTCCCTCAAATTACTCAGCAATAAATACATCAATCAAAAGAAAAAAATAGAAAAGAAACAGATCCAGACATACATATCTCTACAAAATTCATATTCAAATTCCTAGAAAGTTAAAAACTATAGAAACATCAAAATGAAAAGGTAATAAATTTTTCAAGGTGAAGCTAAGAGATTGCATTGTAATTACCTGTTTGGGTACAGAAACTTTGAAAGATTGATTCTAAATAGAGCAGAGGAATGTCTGTCTCTATGTGGAAATGCCAAAAATAAAAAGATTCTTAGGCTTGTAGTTCTATATATATAACTGGTGTGGGGCCGTGGGAAAACTAAATCAAACCGAAATGCAAATGAAATGAGCTCCAAATTCAGTCGCATCTATCAGTCATCTGTTGTTTTTAAAGAAAAAGGCTAGCAAATATAAAAAAGGGAATCCCAGAATTTCCTCAAATTAAGAAAAAAAAAAAAGCATAACAAAAGGTTTAAATTTCATCCAAACAATTCAAATTTTATCTAATTTCATCGAATTTGATTTAATGGTGCATAATTCATTCTAAAAAATAAATCCTGTAAAAGCTTTAACAAATAAAATAAAATTTGCACGCCCTCAACCCATGTCAAATATTCACTCTTAAATTTGGTGGAGTAGTTCAATTGATAATAAAAGCGAGCTGTAAATTCAGACGTTGTAAGTTTAAATTTTGGCAACCCCTTAATACTAGACGTGGATGATCTGATTTTGATCGAATCGAAGAGAAAACTTATCAAGGTGCACATAAACTGACCCATATACCCTTGATTGTTAAATTAAAAAAAAATATCCACCCCTAATTATTTATGATATATAATATAAATTTAGTGAGCTCGTGATTTTTAATAATTATCAATATTCACCATGTTGCGAATAATTTTAACATTAAAAAGTGATATTTGCTTATTTTTTATAATATTTTATTGTTAATAAGTAATATCATGTGTTATTGATTATGTAGTATTATTGTTATACTGACTATTTACTCATTTATCAAAAATATTTTTAAAATTGTAAATTTTATTTTAACTTATTTAAAATTATTTATTATAAAAATAAAAAATATATATAATATTTCGACATTATAGGTTTTTTTTTTTTTTGGTCAATTTCGACATCATAGTTGGAGTAGTCAGTTTTAATGGTTGAGTAAACAAAGGGAAAACATGGGAAAGTTTGGTGGAATCCATACAATAAAGTGTTGTGTTGGCCGTCCAGCTTGGAATTTGGTGTTTTGTTGAATTTGATTTGATTTTCCACGTCACTGGACGGCCGTAGTGGGCGGGCGGTGGGTCACGCTCAGCGCCGACTACGGCTCGGAAAAGTCTGCTAAAGTTAGGAGTTGGGGGGTGGCTGTGGCCCACTTCTTTTCTTCTGAATTCATACTTTATTATTTTAATAAATATTTTTATAATTTTATGGGTTATGTCATAATCAAAAAATTTATATTTTATGGATAATTTATTATATTTTGTGGGTATTTTTATTATAAACGTGATAAAAATATCTATAAATTTATATTTATACTACTTATAAATGTAAATATCTGTGAAAAACTTTTAATTTTTTATTTTATCTCTAATTATTACACTAAAGACAATTATACCTACAAAATAATTGTTATATAAACTTTATTTCTATGACTTCTAAATTTTTTGTTGGATAAACTTTATCACTAATATTCTAAAATTTTTGCTAGAAAAATTTTATCACTATATATTAGCTAGATAAAATTTATCTCTATGACTTCTAAAATTTTTACTAGATAAATTTTTGATTTCTTATTTCTCCCATAATTATTTCACTAAACATAATTATGTCAACAAAATATTAGCTAAATAAACTTTATCTCTATGACTTTCAAATTTTTTGCTAAATAAATTTTATCACTATATGTTAGCTAGATAAAATTTATACTTCTAAAATTTTTACTAAATAAACTTTATCAGTTTAACTTGTCAGTACATTCTTCTTTTCTATTCAATTCTACAAATTCAACTAGAATTCTAACGTGATGTGAAAAAAAATTGTTATTTTTTAGGTGATATCAAAAATTCATTATTCACTGTTATATAATAAAAATATTAGAAGAGTAAAAAGTTAAACCCATATATTTTTTTTTCTTTCATGCCTATTAGACTTCCAAAATATTTTGAACAAATTTTATTAAAAATATATATGAATAGATATAGGAAAATATACATATATCTCTCCAGTAACTCCATTTAACATATTTGGTCTTATATCTCTACAATAAATTTTTTCTTCAAAATCTTTTAAAATTAGTGGTCTTGCATCTCCATCCTCTTGACATTAAGTATATTGTGGCTACGAAGAATGGTGAGTTGACAGTGTTTGGTGTTTGTCAACCTGTGAGCTTTTTTTTTTTCCCTCTGTCAAGACATGTCTATTATTGGTATAGTATTTTCTTTACTTTGTTTTCCATCTATTTGAGTATGACTATTGCATAAATGCTTTATTTACCTTACAACAGTTTTTATAATTGAAACTTAAATTAATTTGTGTCCAATTGAATTGGTGTTCCCATCAAAGTGATAATAAAGGCCCAAAAAAAGGTACTTTTCATGGAACGAAGAGTTTAATTTGTTAAACTAATCTCCGAATATTGAAATATTTATTATGAGTAGGCCTGTAGTATTTTAGGAGTTATTATATTATGAGTAGAATTAGTTTTGTAACTTTTTGAATGTGGTGGTGGAATAGTTTTAGATTAATAAATTATATTTAAGAGTTTTTTTGGTCTTATGTTGTAATGCCAAAAATAGCAGTCTTTTGTTTCGCCACCTTCACACACTTCGTATTTCTAAAAGATATAATCTAAATTTTTTCACATGCAATGCACGTGTGCATTACTAGTGTAGTAAAAGTCAGTACAGTAGAGAAATATTTTTTTTTAATATCATAGACAACTCATTATTTGTAAGAGCATCTCCAACTGTTTCTTTTGTTTAAACCCAAATATTAATTTTTATATAAAACAATCTTAAAAACTTTCTTTAATTTTATACTCAAACTCATATTAAATTAAAGATGACTCAATTTTTTATCCAAATAAAGAGAGATTTAAACCTTTACTCAAATCACCAATAATTATATTTTATTCTCTTTTAAATATCTATTAATGGTCATATTTAATTTTTTTTTTGTCTTCATTTAAATTTAGGTTTGTTTTCCTTTAAATTTGAATTTTTCTGTTGAAGTGTTTTGTATCAAATCAATTTTTTCACTCAAATTTAAGTAAAAATTGAGTCAAGGTTGGAGATGAGCTTAAATGCATCTCGAAACTTAACCTTTTTTTTCAGACTCAAATCAAAATTGAGTAAAAATAACTCAGAAAGTTTCTCAATTTTTATCCTCAAATTATAACAAATCAAGAAAAATTCAAATCTTCACTTAAATTACCAATGAGTGGATTTCATTCTCCTTTAAAAATGTGTTCATATTTTATCATTCTTTAAATTTGAATTTGTCTATTGAAACCCTTTGTATAAATTCTTTACTCAAATGTTGACTTAAATTTGAATAAAGAATTATTAGAGATGCTTTAAAAACAATTATATTTGAATCTAATATAAGAATTTAATTTAAAATTTTAATATATTACATTGTTTGATTACAAAATTCTTACAAGAATCCATATATATTAGTGGACGATTGCTTTCATAGGTTGGATTGCTTTTTACCATCGAATAGAAAAGAAAATGGGTTGAGAGGGCTTTTATGATACTTTGCAAAAGTTGAGTCAATTAACCTGTTTTTTCAGTAATTAAATTAGTAATCGGTCCAAGTATTAAATAAAATTCACAACAATTTAATAGTGTCTTTAAATCAAATGTCAAAAATAAGAACAAATAGCACTATTGTACTTCTGAACTTAGGAGAAATCGAAATTGGTTGAACTTGGTCTGCATTTTTTCCCTATGAATGCTTGATTTGCCTTTGAATTAGTCAAAAAATGATTTTGAATCAATTAAGTTTAGCTTAGTGCACAGTTGGTCTCAAGTCCGAATAAAAGAGGAGAGTTAGCTAACGTAAAACTCATCAGACCAAATAGTTGACGTTTAGCTTAGTTCTCAAAATTTACACCTCCTAAATGAGAGATCAAGTGTTTAACTCTCAGCAATTGTGAGGTGTCACATGAGGGACGATCCACGTGTTCTGTGTTAATTTATTTGAATTTCATTAACCGAAATCANCCCTCAACAATTGTGAGGTGTCACACGAGGGACGATCCACGTGTTCTGTGTTAATTTATTTGAATTTCATTAACCGAAATCATTCTTGCGCTTCCCTTTGGTTTTAGGGTTGAGGTTTATAGATTTGATTGTTTTCTCTTAAAAAAATGAGGATTGATTTAATTGTTTTGTTAGAGATTTAGTCTAAAATTACGCAAGCACTTATTAACTCAAGTAATAAGTTATGAAATTGAATTTGGGAATCAACGCCTTTAAAACTGAGGTATGATTATCACGATTTATACTCTTGACCTTTTTAGTCATGTACCGGATATGACTTTTGTTTATTTCTTATCGCTTGGTTTGTAAATGAAGTAATTGATTTGGAATAGAGTATTTTAGTTGAAAATTCCATCTGAGAAGCCATCTAGCTTGAATTATCCTCAATTCTTCTATCTAAGCATGCCTTTGATTCAAATTTAAAAATCAAAAAATTTCAAAGTAACGGTCAAATCACTTGAACTAATAAATGTTTATTTTTAATGGGTCAAATGAATTTATTTATTTTTCAAATGGTGGCGATTGTTTATGTTGCTATGGCTATTATTTTAAACATAAATTTTCCCTTCTAGTTAAAGACCCCACTCCTTTGTGGAATGTTTCTTCTTTGATCCCTTAGCTAACCATTTGGCAGTTCTCTCTCTCTCTCTCTCTCTCACCAAAGATATTAATCCAACCTAGTTTGACCAGTCAACAATGATTCAATGTTTATATTGGAATTAAGAATGACAACTTTTTATATATGTACCTACGACTTAAAATCGATAAAAAATTAATGAGTTAGAATTTGATTATTTCATAATACAAATTCGTAAATGATATAAACTATTAATACAAATAATAAATAAATTAAATTAATGTCAAACACGATGAAATTTCAGTAGCAAAGAAATAAAAGACAATGAAATTTCCATGATTAATATGTTTAATAAGTCGAAATCAAAATCAAAATTGGTGAATATGTGGTGTGTCGAAATAGAAGTAGGGTGGTAGTGCTTGGTGGAGGCTGGGGGCCCAAAGCGATAGAGAGATAGAGGGATATATAAATGAAAAAAAAAATAAACACTTGGGTTGGGGTGGGGTGGCGGTGGGTTGGTGTTGCAAAACAAGTGATGGCAAGGTGGTGATGGCGGTGGAATATCTATTTATGGACGGGGCTATGGTGTTGTGAGGTTGGTGGTAGGTTTTACAGTGGAGCAACGGGGTTGAGATACACCTTTGATAGACGGGTTACTAACTACATCAGAGCCATAATGGAGGATGGTGGTTCATTGGTGACGTCTCTGGCGTGGCATAGCTGTGTGAGAGGGAGGAGAATAGAGGATATAGGAGGAAAAAAAAAAGAGATCGTGACAAAAAAAGATAGGGGAAAGAGAGAGAGAGAGAGAGAGAGAGAGAGAGAACAATGGGCCTAGGAGTATTGAGGTAGTGTAAAGGAAAAAGGAGAGGAACTATAAAAAAACCAAAGGAAAAAAAAATGATAGAGAGAAAGAGAAAGAAATCAATGTAGTTACGGGAGATTAGAAAAATACAGGGGTATGGTAGTAAGGACATAAATGGGGGAGGGAGGCCAGATTAGAGGCATGAGTAAGGGGCAGGGAGGGAGAGAGAGATAGAATGAGCAAGTTCATGAAAACTTGATATTTGAAATGTTATGCGAAAAATAAAAATTAATTTAGTTAGTTAATGTCATTCAGCATATCGAACTTACGTCTTTTTAAAATGACCTAAGAAATCATAGCTCTTGATAAGTCTGGAAATGTCGTCCATTGGATCAAATATTTGTTATTCTCAAATAATCTAAGATATTGTTAGCTCTAGATAAGTATGAGAGAGAGAGAGAGAGGGAGAAAAATAGTTAATTTTAGCTTTTTGAAATGGTGAATGTGGATGGATAGGGGTAGTGAGGAAAGGGGATTGTTGATTACAAGTGTAAATTAGGTCAGGCTAGCACGGGTACAACATGGCTAAAGCTGAGCACGACACAACACAACTAACATTCATTTTTTTTTTTTTTTTTGAAAATTTGGCCAAAAATTCTATTTTTACCCCTCCCAACAACTACATAATAGTTAGTTTAAGGAATAAATCTAGAATTTATACTTTTTTTCTTCTATATATGCCATTTTTATCCATCCTAATGATTATATAACGACTAGTTTGAGGGATAAATTTGGAATTCAATATTTTTAAATTCTCTATAAATACTTGGCCTCATTTATTTTATTTCTCACCAAATTACTCACTTTCTCTCTATAGTCTCTATTTCTCCCAACGCTAGTGTATACATCTTCATCTACAAGGCTACAATTATAAATTGTAATTTAGAGGGGTAAATTTTGGAATCTAATATTTTCAAATTCACATAAATGCCTACCTCATTTCTTTTCTTTCTCACCAAATTACTCACTTTCTCACTACAATCTCTCTTTCTCCCAACACTAGTGTATACATTTTCATCTACAAGACTATAATTATAAGTTGTAATTTAGAACTAGATTTTCATGCTACTAGAAGTGATTGTTTGAAGGTTTTTAATGAAATAAAAAAAAAAATTGATTACTAATTTTTTAAGATTTACTATTACAATATCTTGTACATCTAATTTATGGACTATTTGCAATAAACTAAGTTTTATTTATGTTATGGCTCATTTATTAATTCAAGTTGGGTGTTGCATAAAAAATTTATTACTTTTCGTATGATAGAATATCCCCATATTGCTTCTCATCTTGGTCTATACTTGCCAAGATTGAAAAACAAAGATCTAATATAAATTCTTTTCAAACTGAACTTTATAAGTATTTAGAGGCTGATTTGATAGATTTTCTTACCCAAGAGCAAATAGAAAATTTTGATATTTTTGGATGTTTTCTTACCTAAGAGCAAATAGACAATTTTGATATTTTTGGATGGTGAAAATTACATGAAAAAAACTTTACTATTATTTTCATCATGACACTTGATATACTTATCCCTCGAGTGTCCACAATAGCCTCAGAGTCTGCTTTTAGTGCAGGTCATAGGATTTTGGATGACAAGAAAAGCAAATTAATTCCAAAAATTTTGAAATGCCTTATATGTATGAAAGATTGGAAGGATGCAACACTTAGAGCTCAAAATTAAAAAGATTATTGACGACTTTAAAAACTTAGATATAAGTAATAAATCAAATAAGTAATGAATCAAATGAGTAGTGAAAAACTATAATATATTTGTTTTATTTTTTAATAATTGTTATTTATTTGTGTTTCACATTGTATTTCATGCATTGCATTTTTTAAATTTTTTTTTAAATATGTATTAGTTATCTAACTTTGGTATAAGGCTCATTACGTCCCCCTTTAGGTGTAATTTTTTTTTATTTTTAATTAATAAAATTTTCTCGTACTACTCGAGGTTTGCCCAAAAAATTATAAAAAAATTATTCACATTGATAAGTTCATAATTGATATATACGCACAAAACAAGCACGATTAAGGCACGAGCGCAACACGATCAAAGCACAAGACATAACACAATACAGGTACGACTCGGGTACGACACGAGCACGAATGGGGTCATACTAGGCTCAGGTCTAAACACACAACGAACAAGGCACAGTTCAAAATGGGCTGTGCTAGACATGACACAAAGTACGATTAAGCACCGATGTTAATGGATTGGGCCGACACAGCACGACTCATTTGACACCTCACTTATGGGAGGGAAAAGTTTTAGGGGATCAAGCGTATAGAAAGAGCCAATGAGGTAGTTTTCTGGCTGGTGGTGGAGTTGGGCCAATAGTATCATACGACAATGTTATGTGATATACATATTCAATAAGAAGTTATCACAAAATTAACTTGTCGAACAAATAAGTTGACTTTGCAAAACATTCTGGCAAAATAATAGGTCCTAATAATTTATTAGGCATGCACGATTTTTTGTTGATTATGTACAACATATGACAGTGCCATGTGATGTGTTAAACCCACTGGAAAAAAAAATTAGTAGTTACATAACACATTTTAATAATCAAAACAGTCAAAAATCATTGTAGGCAATCCTAATTTGATACAAGTGCTTCCATTATGGTTCATAGTTGATACCTTTTACATTTCTAAATAATTTTCTTCTTCCATAATATGATTAGTTTGAAGAGTGTGATAGTGAGTCCTGAAACACGTCAAGAAGGATCGATTCCAACATTAGAGCCAAAATTTCCATTTTTTTTTTT
>CAUOFW020003525.1:0-54648 GCA_963454935.2 Ilex paraguariensis | reverse complement strand
GGGATTGAATTTCGAGGGCAAGAATAAATTTTTTTTTCCATGCAATATATCAATTAGCTCGGAAACGGAAATAAATTAGAATCTAATGAAAATAGAGAAAAAATTGGAATTTAGATTCAAAATATCCTAAAACATGACAATTTCAAATTTTCATCTCTAATTCTGCTAAGTTTCTACAAAGACCAAAACGTTTTGATTATTTTGCTATAAAAAAACCAAATTTTGATACTTATTTTGGGGTGGGGTGGGGTGGGGTGGGGGTATATAAGTGTTGGAGAACCATAGAACTAGGATTTAGAGGGATCACTTTGTGTTTTTATAATCAGGGTATCACTTTGAGGTTCTCACCTAATTTTTTGGAAGGATAAAAAAGTACTTTTTGAAAAATATGATGAAATGCATAAGGGATAAAATGTAAATTGCATATTGGGGAAGCCTATATGCGACTCAACTTAACTGGATCAACAAAGTCTTTATCCCAACTATTTGGGGTTTGACAACATGAATATTATTTTTTTCTTGTGCTCAAAGCAACATTTATGTTAAGCCGTGGGTTATTTTAGTTTTTCAATCTATTTCATTCATGTAACGAGAACGGTCTCACATCAAAAAAAATTAGTAGACCCAAGATTGATTTACACACTTGAGGGGGCCACTCCACCATTGTCCATTGGTTTTGGTTTTGGTTTTGGTTTGGATTCTCTAACATGGTATCAAAGTTAGGTCTTGAGTGATTATTTAATTAAGTCTCTCACTTAGCAAGTTTCTCGGTCAGGTTGCCTGTCTATTTTGGATCATCTCTAGTTTGTTTCTCTCTCTGTATTAGTTTGATTTGTTAGCCCACGTGCGAGTCTGAGTCCCACGTGATAGAGGGCGCGAAGAGAGCTATCCCATATCAAAAGATTAAGTAGATGCAAGATTATTTTATATATTTGAGAGAACACTCCATCCATTACCTATTAGTTGGTTTTGGGTTAGTTGCTCTAAAAATTCAAAGTTAATTTCGGTCTATCTTTACCTTCTGCAGTACGGTTGATATGTATCAAATTACTCTTTCTCACTAGGGCATTACTGGGTCTTCTGCAAACATGCCCAAGTAACTCTGTTCACTTCTCCCTTAGTTTATTCCTAGCATATATGTGTCTTTGCTGCTGAATTGTCTGAATAAAAAAAAACTAAAATTGTTGTGGAAAAGACTTTAGTTAACTACGGAAGAGAGTTACTTATAACAAAATTTTTGGGGTACTTTGTTAGTAATTACCTTTCCTCTTTTAAATATATTATCTGTTATTCAAATGAAAGGGATGGAGTATGTGCAGCTTATAATTTTTTTTTGTTAGACCATCCGGTAGCCGGTAGTCACACCAGGCTCTGACTAATCCGGATTCAAGTCGGGTAAGACCAGGGCTGCAAAGCTCTCCCTATTGAACGCAGCTACATTCCCAAGTCTTGAACCGAGGACCTTGGTTAAGCTAGAACAGCCCCTCACTAGCTGATCTACACGCTCGGTGGTTGTGCAGCTTATAATTGACTTGTGTAAATGCGTTCCTAATTTCATGTTTAAGTCCTAATAACAGTATGAGAATTGGAATATGGCAGTGATATTGCTAGCTGTTATGTGCCTAACCTAAAAGGCTCAAAGGTACAACGCTTTTTGACTAGTAAGAATAAATTGCATAAATCACCAAGGAGATGAGGCAACCACTGTACAAGGAGCAAACAAAAACGAATTGCCTTTCAAAATGGCCAAATCACATTACAGTGCACAAAACATAGAAAGAATCATAGAGTTTATGGATAAAAATGCTGCAAGTTCTTTTCTTTTTATATTGATTCTCCTTTTTTTCAGGGCATGGACCTGCAACTCCTCATTATCAGAGGTACATATTTCTTACCTTTCCAAAATACCACATACAACACAAAGGTTGCTTTTTAGGCATTTATTATACTTTTATTTACGTAACATCATTGATGTCAACCAAGAATTTCAACAATACTTTGTCCAATTACTGAGAACAAGTCAAAGAGAGACAAGTGCACCACAACTTTCTGGCTATAGGACAGTGTCTTATCTAGTCCTTCTGTTTCTTATTCCCTTTTGGCCCAAATTAGATGTTGCAGAATGTCTCCAAAGCTCCTGTCCAAATGGAAAGAAGAACTTTAATGAAGCTTTACAATTTCAAAATACCTTTCCAAGGGAAACTTTTCATTTGGAAGCTGGCGGCAAGGCTTGTTAACCAGATACACAAAACTCAGATCTCTGTCGCATGCCCTTCTCACATTTGAGAACTGGTTTCTAGGGACTACAGGGATTTATATGTTTAAACAAACATCAAAGTGGGTGTTGAAGATATTTTTTTTTTTCGGTGGGGTGTGCCAAGCCCATATAATAGTGCAACGCAAGGACAACACTTGAGAGTCCCAATAGCAAGCTATTGTAGTGAACTCTCCCCCTAAAAAAATTAATTTAATATCATGTGAGACAATGTCTTATGTATCAGATATTAAACTGATAAGAACAGATACTACACTTGAGGATATCTCATTGTTGGCTTGACAACTAGTGGTGGAAGGATATGTATGCTGGCACAAACATTTGAAGACCAAACAACTAGAACTGCTACGCTTCTGATTTGTGTCTGAGACAACTTGATGGTGCCAAATTTTCTTTTGTATATCCAAATCACTGTCAAATGATACCACTGCTTTTATATGGCAGAATTTCTATTGATATTAGCTGAAATGTAAAATCACATCTTAGTCCTTCCTTTTTCATCCCTGTTCGGTGAACCTGATAGTCTAATTTACTATTATTTAGAGAATCTACTTACAATGGCTTTTACTATTTTATTTTTCATTTAGTACAGGTTTTTTTTTTNTCTGAATAAAAAAAAACTAAAATTGTTGTGGAAAAGACTTTAGTTAACTACGGAAGAGAGTTACTTATAACAAAATTTTTGGGGTACTTTGTTAGTAATTACCTTTCCTCTTTTAAATATAGTATCTGTTATTCAAATGAAAGGGATGGAGTATGTGCAGCTTATAATTTTTTTTTGTTAGACCATTCGGTAGCCGGTAGTCACACCAGGCTCTGACTAATCCGGATTCAAGTCGGGTAAGACCAGGGCTGCAAAGCTCTCACTATTGAACGCAGCTACATTCCCAAGTCTTGAACCGAGGACCTTGGTTAAGCTAGAACAGCCCCTCACTAGCTGATCTACACGCTCGGTGGTTGTGCAGCTTATAATTGACTTGTGTAAATGCGTTCCTAATTTCATGTTTAAGTCCTAATAACAGTATGAGAATTGGAATATGACAATGATATTGTTAGTTGTTATGTGCCTAGCCTAAAAGGCTCAAAGGTACATCGCTTTTTGACTAGTAAGAATAAATTGCATAAATCACCAAGGAGATGAGGCAACCACTGTACAAGGAGCAAACAAAAACGAATTGCCTTTCAAAATGGCCAAATCACATTACAGTGCAAAAAACATAGAAAGAATCATAGAGTTTATGGATAAAAATGCTGCAAGTTCTTTTCTTTTTATATTGATTCTCCTTTTTTTCAGGGCATGGACCTGCAACTCCTCATTATCAGAGGTACATATTTCTTACCTTTCCAAAATACCACATACAACACAAAGGTTGCTTTTTAGGCATTTATTATACTTTTATTTACGTAACATCATTGATGTCAACCAAGAATTTCAACAATACTTTGTCCAATTACTGAGAACAAGTCAAAGAGAGACAAGTGCACCACAACTTTCTGGCTATAGGACAGTGTCTTATCTTGTCCTTCTGTTTCTTATTCCCTTTTGGCCCAAATTAGATGTTGCAGAATGTCTCCAAAGCTCCTGTCCAAATGGAAAGAAGAACTTTAATGAAGCTTTACAATTTCAAAATACCTTTCCAAGGGAAACTTTTCATTTGGAAGCTGGCGGCAAGGCTTGTTAACCAGATACACAAAACTCAGATCTCTGTCGCATGCCCTTCTCACATTTGAGAACTGGTTTCTAGGGACTACAGGGATTTATATGTTTAAACAAACATCAAAGTGGGTGTTGAAGATATTTTTTTTTTCGGTGGGGTGTGCCAAGCCCATATAATAGTGCAACGCAAGGACAACACTTGAGAGTCCCAATAGCAAGCTATTGTAATGAACTCTCCCCCTAAAAAAATTAATTTAATATCATGTGAGACAATGTCTTATGTATCAGATATTAAACTGATAAGAACAGATACTACACTTGAGGATATCTCATTGTTGGCTTGACAACTAGTGGTGGAAGGATATGTATGCTGGCACAAACATTTGAAGACCAAACAACTAGAACTGCTACGCTTCTGATTTGTGTCTGAGACAACTTGATGGTGCCAAATTTTCTTTTGTATATCCAAATCACTGTCAAATGATACCACTGCTTTTATATGGCAGAATTTCTATTGATATTAGCTGAAATGTAAAATCACATCTTAGTCCTTCCTTTTTCATCCCTGTTCGGTGAACCTGATAGTCTAATTTACTATTATTTAGAGAATCTACTTACAATGGCTTTTACTATTTTATTTTTCATTTAGTACAGGTTTTTTTTTTTCTATATGATGATGTGCAGCTTAAATGTTTAATCTATATTAAGGGCGGATGAGGAACCTGTTGATCAAAAGAAGCACCTTGAAGAGTCTTGCAAGTCCAAATGTGTGAAAACATTAATAGAATATCAGGTGCTTTCTGATACACTGGAACTTGGAGTTTATTGTCCTACACTGCTTCTTGATTACTAAACTTCCTTTTTATGCTACACTTTAAATTTTGTCTACTTTTAACTTCTTCTTTTTTTGTGTTTGGATTAAAGGCTTGTTTGAATGTCTCTTGGGTGTCCCAATGTACCCAATTCGTTGTATTGTACATGACAGTTGAAATTTGAAAGCACAAGTTATTTTGTAATTCACAGGCATTTTCATTTATCTCAGGGTCAATGAGTTAGTCATCTATTGAGATCGTATGATGCCTGAGAGCCTAAAAAACAAGTGTTTAGTATGATTACCCGAATTATGTGAAGGGATAAGGGTCTAGTCATATCTCTGAGTTTCAAGAGTTTCCCCCCATTCTAAGAAAAAAATTGAGGAGGTCTCACTTCCCAAAAGCTTTTTAGCTTTAGGTAGTTTGTCCTCCTCACACAGCCCAAAGATTCTCTTTATTGGAGAGGACATACCATATGTACCTAAGCATAAGAGACTTAGTCCAACTATGTAGGTCTTTAAGGCCAATGCCACCCTCTTGTTTTGATTTAAGAACAACCCCCCAAAGCCACTTTGAAGCTCTTTTCATGTTTTCACATCCAAACCATAAGATGGATCTCAATAATTGCACAATTCTCTTCAAGATACTCTTAGGTAGGATGATATGCCACAACCAATAGCTTTGCATATTTTATAAAACGGATTTAATAAGTTGAAGCCTACCAGCATAGGATAATGATTTGTTGGTCCAACTTCAAATTCTAGCTTCAATTTTATCCACCAATGCTGCACAATTCTGTGGTACCATTTTGGTTGAGATAAGTTGGATGGCCATGTACCTCACTAGAAGCTGCACAATTTCATGACCCAGGCTGCACTTAATCTGCCCACTTTGGCTTTCAGAAATCCTAGCCATAAATAGACAACTTTTAGTAGTGTTTGCAATTAATCCAGAAAGGGCTTGAAGTTTGTCTAGGGTCTTCTTCAGAATAGCAATTGAAGTTGGATCCCAATGGCTAAAGAGGATTAGGTAATCAACAAAACTTAAATGAACTAGCTTTTGTTTCTTGCACCTCCAGTGATATTTAAAGGCGCTAGAATTAGAGACCTCAGCTTTGAGAATTAGAGTAAGAGCTTCCATAACAAGGATACTTAGGTAAGGGAACATATGATCACCTTGTATGACTGTATGACACCCCTCTCGCTTGGGAAAAAAATAAAATAATTCACCATTCAGACAAATGCTAAACGTTGTTATGGAAATACAGGTCTAGATCTAGACAATCATGTTTCCTCGGAAGTTGAACCTCCTTAGAACATAGATGACCAAGTGCCAATCTACCATGTCAAATGCTTTCATAAGGTCAACTTTAATGGCACGTCAACTTTAATGGCACATTTGGTAGATCCTCTTTCTTTATGGTAGTCCCCCATGAGTTATTGGGTGAGAAGAACATTATCCCCAATTCTTCTACTTGCAAAAGCTGCCTGATTATGACTTATAATATCACCAAGTACGTCCTTGATTATGTTGGCTATTGTTGATGTTTATCAATGAAAGAGGAAAAATATATTGATTAAGTGTAAACTAGATCTGTATTACAAACAAATTTATACTAGGGCAACATAGTAATATAAATAACTAATCTACCCCTAATGCTAATATACTAGATTACTTTAACATCCCCCTCAAACTCATGATGTGATAGCATTCAACATCAAAGTTTGCCAAGGAGAAAACGAAATCGAGCGATAGTGTGGGATTTGGTGAAGAAATCAGCCAACTGCATAGTAGAAGAAAGATATGGAAGAAAGATCGTGCCTAGCTGAAGATGATGGCACACAAAGTGACAATCAATCTCTATATGTTTGGTGCGCTCATGAAACACCGAGTTATGAGCAATCTAGATAGCACTGGTGTTGTCACAATGCATAGGAGTAGGAGTAGTCAAGGAAATGGCAAGATCTGCAAGCAACCAACGCAACCAAACTATCTCTGTTATGGTAGATGTCATAGCACGATACTCAGCTTCAGTAGAAGAACGAGCTACAACAGTTTGTTTCTTTCTTTTCCAGGAAATAAGAGAATCACCAAGAAAGAGACAAAAACCAGTAGTGGATTTGCGATCCATAGAGTCACCAGCTCAGTCCGCATCAGAGTAAGCACGGAGCTCCAGGTAAAAAAGAAGGGAAGTCGAGGTACTTCTATCAAATGGTGTGGGTGCTAGTGCCTAAGTTGTCAAAGCTTTGGGACTAAGTATTCTTTCCTTAAAATGTTATAAATGGACAATAATAGAGTACCAAAGATGGCATGTTAGACCTCAAATGGGTCAATCGATTTAAACCTTTATTAAAAGCGATTCGAAGAAATAAAATAGTAATTTTAGTGTTTCGGGTGTAAATTTTATTAGTATAAAGATAAATCATAAATCTAAATATTTTTAAGTTAAAATAGCATTAAAAATGAATCCAAAACGTCTAAAAATCTTAGGGTAGTCATAGGGATTGAATTGGAGATATTTAATGGCAAAATCGTAATTTTAGAGAAAAATATAATTTTTGACCCTGTGAACAATGAAATTCGGGATTTCTTGGCTTTAAAGTATCACTTTACTCTCATTTTCTTCCATTCTTTCACTCCACTCTCACCCCAACTCTCTTAGAACCCTAGGGGAAGATTAGGGAAGAAAGAAAAGGGAGAAAGGAGGTCTCTAGAGCTTGAGCTTTTCTTGGAACCTTTGATTCAAGGTAGAGGATTCTTCTCAAGTCCTTTCATTGAGACTTAGGGTATAATTATGTATGTTTTCAATCTTCTTGATAATTATATGATAGATAAACATGAGTTCTTAATTTCTTTATCATTGGAACATAGTTTTTAGCAAAATATATATTTTGGTTCAAGGTGTATTTGTTCTCGAATTTTCAAAACCCTAACTTTTCCAAAATACATGTTCTATGGTGAAATTCATAGTGATTATTGATTTCTAAATTCTTATGCTTGATTAAATTATGTTTTCATCTAAATGTTTGTTCTTGTTCCAAGAAATTGGAATTTTTGGCAAAATCCTAGAATTTTGAATATCCAAATTATGAAGGTTTTCTTGAGATGATCTCTTGCATAATTTAATTTCCTATTACTGTAGTATATTGAGAATTGAAAATTTGTGATACTTGAATTGATAATGAAAATTGTGATTGGTTAAAATTGTGTTTGTTGAGAATATTTTGGTTTCATCTCTTGTATGGTTTGTTGTAACAGACTTGAATTGTCTTTGAGAGCTGCCGTAGAGTGTTAGAAGTTATTCTATCTCAGTGGGGGTGAGATGATTTCCTAATATTTGTAGTGGATTGTTGTTTGTGAGAGCAACCACTATTGTTCACGTAAGTTCGAAACTGATGGATGGTATACCTTTCCTAGGAAGGATTCGTCAATGCCGTGGGAGACAGTATACGCCCTTCCTAAAATGTTTGTGATTGTGTGATTGTGATGGGTGAACGAGGTAGAATCGTTATGTAGATTCTAGAGAAGCAACCAACATATATGACAATGAGGATAAACCAACATATATGAGAATATGGAATGGTATTACTAAGTTATTTATTGATCATTTTAATCTCTTACAAGTTTATTTTTGTAATTGATTTACTGTATTTTGTACACTTGAGATCATTACAACTATCATGGTTTTATTCTCAAAATCTATATATGCTATTTTTCAAAAGAGACTTGTCATCTTTTATTATTTTTTTAAACCTTGTTGGGATTTGAGAAGATTTTCCTACAGAGCTTAGTGCTCACCCCTTACAAACAACAATTTTTTTAGATTTTGATTTAGAGGAGGAGCTTAGAGTTAACGAGCAGATAGCTTGGAAAGCTCAACTTGATGGGCATGTGGACCTGGAGGGGAATGTATAGAACTATTCTTTTTATGTCCTAGACTAGAAGGTTTATTTTGAGATAATGTTCATGTTAATGTTTTCTTATTCCGTCACAAGATAATAGCTAATTTTTGGGGTGTAAGTGCCGTAGTTGGACATATTTTTTTGGATGTAATGGTCATGATTTGACATATTCTTTTGGATGATGAATGAAATTTTTTTTATTTATGAATCTTATTAGTTGCACTCATGATGTGAATGATTTTAAATAGTAATGTCGTCAAAGGGAGATTTTGGGTGTTACAGTACCCCGTAAATATTGAAAAATCCGAAGAACAACAGACCAGTGAAGTGTGGTAAGAGCAGCAACAAATTGACTAACCACATGAACTGCATAAGCAATATCTGGACGAGTAACAGTAAGATATACCAAACTCCCAACAATAGTACGATATAAAGTAGGATCAGCCAGAAGAGAACCATCAGAGGAAGTATAACGAATATTAAGCTCCAAAGGTGTGTCAACAGTTTGAGTATCCGATAAGCCAGCTCGCTGAATAACATCTGAGGTATATTTTGACTGAAGAAGAAGATAACCCTTGGGATAGAAAGCAACCTCAATCCCTAAGAAATATCGAAGTGAACCCAAATCTTTCATCTCAAAATAATTTTGTAACTGAGTTTTCAACAACTAAACTCCAGCATTGTCACCACCTATAATAGTCATGTCATCCACATAAATTAATAGAAGTATAAAACCAGAAGAAATGGATCGAAGGAAGAGAGCAGAATCATGATCACTAGTACAGAAGCCTAAATCACAGATGACTGAAGAAAATTTTGTAAACCATGCCCTCTGGGCCTGTTTAAGACCAAATAAAGTCCTGTGAAGTTTGCACACATGACCAGGACTACAAGACAACCCAGAAGGAGGAGTCATATAGACCTCTTCAGACAAATCACCATGAAGAAAAATATTTTTCACATTCATCTGGGATAGGCTCAACTGACGAACAGCTACCACGACAATTATTATATGAATCGTGGTCATCTTAGCCACTGGAGCAAAGGTCTCATCATAGTCAAGCCCATACTCTTGAGCAAAATTCTTGGCCACTAATCTAGCCTTGTACCTTTCCACAGAACCATCACATTGAGTTTTGATTTTATAAACCCACCTACAATCAATGGAGCGTTACCAGGAGGTAAAGAGACAAACTCCTAAGCTCAAGTCTTATGTAGCTTAGAAAGCTCCTCATCCATAGTTTGTTGCCAAAGAGGATCAAGTATAGCCTCCTTATAGGAAGTTGGTTCAGACAGAGAATGTATAGAAGTCAAGAAAGAACAAAAAGTAGAAGAATAGCAAAAGTTGGACCAACCAAATCTGTCAGGACACTTCCGATTGTGTTGAGGGTAACGTGGAGTGTGATCCACGGTGTCAAAAATTGATTGGGAGCCAAGAGGTGCAGATAGAGACACAACATCTGTGGAAGAGACAGTAGGAGGCCTACGGACATAAGTATGCACAATTAGGGGACGGATAACAAACAACTCAAGTAAAGAGGAAAAAGAAGAAGAAGGGGAGGGAAGATCAGCTACAGTCATATCACCAACATAAGAATCAAGAGAAATATTAGAGGGAAAGGAATCAAGATATATAAGATCAAATTTATGCAGAGATGAAGAACTAGATGGAATAGAGAAAAAAGGAATATGATCTATAAAAACAACATGACGAGAGACATAGAGTTTCTGTGTACTAGGATCATAACATCGAAATCTCTTTTGTCCCTCACCGTAGCCAAGAAAAACACATAAGGCTGAACGAGCCGAGAGTTTGATACGATGAATACTATGCAACAAAACAAATCATGTACATCCAAACATATGTAAGGAGAAATAGCCAAGTGTCTTACCACATAGTTTTTCAAAGGGTGAGACACTAGAATTAAGGATTGTAGGAATGTAGTAAATTAGATGAACTGCTATAAGAACTGTTTTTCTCAAAAAAGAGCTAGAGACACTGGATGACAACAACAATGAACGAGCTGTCTCAATAATGTGACGATGTTTCTGTTCTGGCACTCCATTTTGAGCAGGTGTGTCAGTACAAGAAGACTGAAAAACAGGGTCATCAGATTTCAACAAATCACAAAATGCACTAAAAGAATATTCTCCACCTGGATCACAACGAAAACATTTTATGATAGAAAAATATTGAGTACGCACCATAGCACGAAAGATAGAGAAAATAGAAAAGAACTCAGACTTACGTGTTATTAGATACACCCAACAATATCTGATATGATCATCAATAAAATAAACATAATATTTAGACCCCTTTTTAGTAGCAATAGGAACTAGTCCCCAAATATCAGAATGTACAAGATCAAAAGGTGCAAGGAAACGAGAATTACTTTTATTAAAAGGTAATGCAGTAAATTTAGCTAACTTGTAGCCACTACAATCTAAAATATCATGACACTCTAAACTATCCAAACTACCAGTAGAAGCTAAAAATTTTAAACGAGAATGAGAAATATGACCTAAACGAGAATGTCATAAATAAAAAACTAGACGATTTTAGACTCAATTGAAAAGAGGATAAATCAACAGTAGATACAATAATTTCAGGGACATGAAGTTCGTCCAACACATATAACCCTCCATTTCNAAGAGAAATATTAGAGGGAAAGGAATCAAGATATATAAGATCAAATTTATGCAGAGATGAAGAACTAGATGGAATAGAGAAAAAAGGAATATGATCTATAAAAACAACATGACGAGAGACATAGAGTTTCTGTGTACTAGGATCATAACATCGAAATCTCTTTTGTCCCTCACCGTAGCCAAGAAAAACACATAAGGCTGAACGAGCCGAGAGTTTGATACGATGAATACTATGCAACAGAACAAATCATGTACATCCAAACATATGTAAGGAGAAATAGCCAAGTGTCTTACCACATAGTTTTTCAAAGGGTGAGACACTAGAATTAAGGATTGTAGGAATGTAGTAAATTAGATGAACTGCTATAAGAACTGTTTTTCTCAAAAAAGAGCTAGAGACACTGGATGACAACAACAATGAACGAGCTGTCTCAATAATGTGACGATGTTTCTGTTCTGGCACTCCATTTTGAGCAGGTGTGTCAGTACAAGAAGACTGAAAAACAGGGTCATCAGATTTCAACAAATCACAAAATGCACTAAAAGAATATTCTCCACCTGGATCACAACGAAAACATTTTATGATAGAAAAATATTGAGTACGCACCATAGCACGAAAGATAGAGAAAATAGAAAAGAACTCAGACTTACGTGTTATTAGATACACCCAACAATATCTGATATGATCATCAATAAAATAAACATAATATTTAGACCCCTTTTTAGTAGCAATAGGAACTAGTCCCCAAATATCAGAATGTACAAGATCAAAAGGTGCAAGGAAACGAGAATTACTTTTATTAAAAGGTAATGCAGTAAATTTAGCTAACTTGTAGCCACTACAATCTAAAATATCATGACACTCTAAACTATCCAAACTACCAGTAGAAGCTAAAAATTTTAAACGAGAATGAGAAATATGACCTAAACGAGAATGTCATAAATAAAAAACTAGACGATTTTAGACTCAATTGAAAAGAGGATAAATCAACAGTAGATACAATAATTTCAGGGACATGAAGTTCGTCCAACACATATAACCCTCCATTTCTATGGCCAGTCTCAATCAGTTTCTTGGACCGTGGATCCTGCACAACACAACCAGTAGAAGAAAACTCAACTAAGAATCCCGAATCAAATAACTGACTAACAGATATTAAATTTAAAGTAAGTTGAAGAATACAGTAGACATCAAAAAGTGTAAGCTAGGAAGACACGATAGTTCCAACACCAGCCAAAGACATTTGGGTGTCATTGGCTGCAGGAACAGATATAGAAGGAGGGGAAACAATAGAAACAAATAAGGAAGAGTTACTAGTCATATGATGAGTGACTCCTAAGTTAAAGACTCAGGCAATTCGAGAGATACGTGAAGGTCCTGTAGTAAATGAACCTGCAGAAGGAAAAATTGATAGGGTACCTGATTGATGAAGAGAAAGAAGCTTTTGCAACTAATCAGCTATCATAGTTATGCTGGGAGCTGATGGGAGTGTCTCATCCATTGGTGCAGTAGCTGCGGCTGTATAATGATCTTTGAGCCTAAATGGCTTATGTAAGGCCCCTTTGGCATTCTTATTCACCAATTTAGGACATTGAGCCTTCCAATGATCCTTCTCACGACAAAAACTACACTCATCAAATGCAGCTCGACCCCAATATTTAGTTTGTGAATGAGAAGTCCCTCTATGTGGTACAACCAGTACAGTCTGATTGGCAATGAAAGAAGACCTTTTTCAAAAAGAGTCTTAAGACGGACTTCTTTAGCCAGAAGCTCATTCACGGCTGCATCAACTATGAGAAGTGGGAGAAGATGGAGAATAGAACCACGAAGGCCCTCAAAGTCATCTGCAAGGGCCATCAAAAACTGTACCAATCGTTGCTCCTCCCTAAAAGTACAATATATCATATGAGTACTCAATTGAGCTGGCTCAGCAAGTATTAACTGATCCCAAAATCCAATCATAACTGAGTAGAACTTCTGTATGGTCTTATCACCCTGACGTGCAGCTCGAATTTCATGCTCAAGCTGATATCTCTTTGCAAAATTAGACTGAACAAAAAATGTAGTTAAATAATCCCAAATCTGTTTGGCTGTGTTAAACTTAGTCAAATGCATACCAATGGTCTGATCAACTGAGTTGTTAATTCAAGTGATAATTTTATCATTGTTAACTTCTCAGGTATTCTTTAATTCAGCACATTTCTCTGCCTTCGAATCTGTTGGTGCTTGCAAAGCACCACTAACATAATTACACATCTCTTTTCCAAATAGAAAATTCTTCATCACATAAGACCAATATACATAATTTTTACCATTTAATCCGACACTAATAGCTTGCAGAGAATCAAAATGTCCACTTGCCATAATGCTAACAAGAGATCTCAACAAAATAATACCCAAAATAAAGCAGAAAATAACAATAAATTCAACAACACCAGTATCTATGCCTAGCAAAGTCACTGGTCACAAAGCCCAACAAACCAAAGTTCAATAATACGTAGGTAGCAAACAAAATCCACAAAAATGTCAAGGCCCAGGAAAACAACTGCTCTTAGTGGATCAAAAGAAAAACAGTCCAGTGAGAACTAGGAGGAGGCAGCAGCAAGAAACCGAAATCCAATCACACAAGAAACAAAAATCCAACCACAAACTAGAAGCAAGAAATATACTAGGGCAATATAATAATATAAATGACTAATCTATCCCTAATGCTAATATACTAGATTATTCTAACAACTATAACCTTGGAGATGATTTTTTGTATAATATATTAGAACAGGAGATAGGCCTAAAATCACCCATGGAAGAAGGGTTAGGGCCCTTGGGAACGAAGGACAAGATAGTGGTGTTGACTTCTCTCATCAATAATATCTTTGGCCATATTTAGTGACTTCTCCTCTGAGAGTTGTTTCCAGGTATATTGGCAAGCTCCTCATCCTAGTTAAGAGAACATGAGGTACTAGCTTCAAGCAGGTTCTGAAAAAGACTGATAACAGTTTCTTAACTTCTTCAAAATCTGTAGTAAAGGATCCATCAGCTCTTGTAACAGGCAAAATCTTGTCCCTATTTCTCCTTGCATTGATTGTTCTACCGAAGAAAGTAGAGTTTTGGGCACCATCCTTTAGCCATTGAATTATAGATTTATGCCCTAAGAACCAATCTTCATTCCTTGCAACATAAGCATACTCCTGCAGAAGATGCTTCTCAAGGGATCTGAGTGCAGCATCCATGGGGACAGAATCAAGAAGCCTTTGGCATTTGTCCAACTCCTCTTTTTGCAGCTTGAGCTTTTAAGGGAAACCTTCTCTTGTTGAGGCCTGTTAATTTTCTTAAATTCTTGCTTGAGCAGCTTTAGTTTTTGAGCAACTTGAAATTGTAAGGATTCTATCAAGTTTCAACACATTGATCTGGATGTCTCTTGTTAGACCAAATGTATAGCAACCAAACGAACCTCAGATCAGTTAACTCAGCTCCCTGTATACAGTTCTCAAATTCATACATGGCTTGATTCCCAGTTTCAGCTCCACCCATAGTCTCTTGAAGGTTTCTTACTGCATTAAAATTGCCTAAAATGGCCCAAGGCTTATTGGAAAAAAGCTGTGCTTTGTGAATTATGTTCTTCCATAGAGGTTTTCTATCCCTCTCATCATTGAAAGCAAATACAAATGAAACAAAGAAGGAAGCATTACTGTCTATGTGTGTGACCACACAGCGAACTACTGCTCAGTTTCTTCTAGTTTTTGGACCCTTAATACCATTGGTTTCCATCCAACCCATATTCTATCCAAAAAATGACTCTTTATAATTATGAATAAAAAGTCCCAATGTTTGAAAACAGACCACAAGGCTGCATCCTTATTTATAGACCTGACCTGAGTCTCCAGTCCACTACACCAATCAGATCTAGTTGGTGATAAAAAATAAGCTTCCTAACCTCTTCNATTTAGTAAAATTCTATCTTATACTTATATCACGCCGTTATACCACATTTATCGGGATCTATAATTTAACAAAATTTGGGCAAAGTCTCCTTTGTACGGAAAGTTTTATCCAAAACTCAATCTGTGCAATCATATAACATTGACCACATTGAGTCCATTTATCCATACTCGTATAACAACATGCAATTTTACATTAAAAATAGTTCATATGAGTTTGATTACAATTCTTTTCCATAGATTAACATGCCCAAAATCAAATTTAGCAAATGTTTTACAAAAGATGGTTTAAAATTCATAAGTAGGTTTTTCTTCATCTTTGAGGCCCCAAGTGCGAGCCGTCCACCGGTATATATCCCGCACTTATAATGTTTCCTATAAAGGATAAGTCATGTTCAATAGGAAATCTTCTAAAGAGGCAACTCCCCCAATCTAGATGCATATGAAATGTCACATGCAATTTCAACAAGCCACAAAACATTTCAATCAAGAATATGCAACTCAATGTTAGAATTCACTATGTCATCTCATGAAATTAGATGAGACTCACTCATGCAACTCAACCCAAGCCTTCACTATCTCCCATCACCTATGCAATGTCATGAGTATAAAATCGGGTATTCCAAGACCTTGCCATTGATGTTGCACATCCAATGACCTTTTAAAAATCTCTGGGTCTTTTTTGAGGTGGGTATTTATGGACTAACATCAACGGCCCCCCAGTCGACACGAAATTCATGAACTTCTACCAACGGTTCCGTGTACACCGACACATTTTATAGACTAAACCAAGAGAGTGCGTATCCTAAACACCGGGTCTCTCACCCGAGGGATAGTCTAGCCTTTTTTGTTAACCCTGATCTAATTTTTATGCAAACCGTGTGACTCAATCAGGTCCTCGACCCAACTTTTTTGAGTCCACCCATTATCCACCAAGTGTGGTATGTGATGTCAACCATACACACACAGCCATAAAATGCGATGTTTTTATGCATATGTAATGTAATATACAATTGCAAAACAACAATCATGTCCAATATGCTATGAATGTCATATGAACCAATTTAACCACATATCAACATATTCCATGACAAATTATATCCCAAGCATATAATTACCATAATTCATCATAATGTCAATATATCAACAAACATATATCAAAACTTTCATTCAATTACTATTTTCCCAAGCATGTTATACATAATCCATGCAATAACACACTTAATTTCACATAGATGTTTAATCAAACACTTTCAAGGCACCAAATCATGTAATCACATAAACTACTCAAATTCATTACATAACTCATGAAATCACATTAAGTGTTTTCTACAAACCCAATTATCAAAACTTTCAAGAAATCGCAAGGTAGCAATTTCTAATTATCAATTCATACTCAAATTGGATTTACTCATTTCTAATATTCATTTTATCAATTTAACAACAATAGGTAAGTGTTAAAATACATCTAACAACCTATTCATTTCACATAATCGTCCTGGGTTGAAAACAAATCTAGTTATGATGAAAATCTTACCTCTTGAAGTGTAAAACAATGGTAAAAAAGCCTTCAATAATACCTCTCAAGCTCTAACTTTGATTTCTCAAAGATTTTGTTTTTGAATCTTCAGTAAAATCCATCTTTTTTGATATGGTTGCATAGCCCTCACCGTGTAAATGAACTTTAATACTTGGGCCGAAGGATTCTGACCCGCGAAACTCTGTAGATCATAGAGAAAAGGTAAAATTTTCTCTCTTTTTCCCTTTCTTTCCTCTCTTCTCTTCTAACGTTAAAACCTAGTAGAGATGTGTGGAGAAAAATCAAAATTTTGTCTCCTATTTATACCATTTAATGCTTGGTTCACGTCGCATTACAGATTCCTTATTTTCGGGTCCGTTTTCATCTTGAAAAGATTTTTCATCCCGGTTTAATTTCAAAATATTTTTATATGAATTTTTTTAAAATTATTTTACAATTTTTGAAACTTTATTTCTGGAGTCGTTTTTTAAGTCACTCGACACCTCGTCACCTTGTAAAACATGAAAAATTCGACTATTTCGGAATCCGACAAAAATTGACTGGGCATTTAGATTTCACTAGACAAATCCAATGATAATGTCCGTTTTGTCATTTAAATTCTAGAAAAATATAGGTTTTCAACCCATATCGAAGTGACAATTTACTGTTTTACTTTTTTTTCACTAAAATTCAAATTTATCCAAATTTTACAAAAATTGTCAATGTAAGAAAGAGAGATTGATAGATAGATAAAAAGAAAATAGGGAAGAAAAAGTGAGAGAATAATAGAGAGACAGAGGGAGAGAGAGAGAGAATAATAAAATAATAAATGACTTTTTAGTCTTTAGATATAGACTTATATTTATAGTCCAACAACAAACATTTCAAGTCCAATGATCACTTTTTCAAGATACAACAGGCTTGACCCAGCCCACCCATAAGCCCACCTTTATAATCAATCATAAAAATTTTGGTATAAAACGATTTGTTATCAAATAGATCGAAACAAGTTAGTAATTAAGTAGAAATTTCAATTCTTCAAGGTGTTTCAAAATAGTTCATTGTGTTTCGATAAGTTTCAGCATATTTCAACAAGTGTTTTAGAATATTTTGAGACATTTCAAGATGTTTTAATATATTTCAAAATGTATTTTAAAAATAAATTCATATATTTTTATTCTTTTTTTAAAACGGATTTAGTTCTTCTCCAATTCATTATGCATGGTGAAAAACTATCAAAGGTTCTTAAAATTTAAAATACACATTTAAAGTTAAAATTTAGGATAAATCCGCACCATTAAAATGAATTGGATGATTTTTAATTATTTTGTAATTGAATAGAAGCCTAATTTTTTTAAAACATCTTGTGAATTTTTTGAAGCATTTTTATTTTCAAGGGTAGATAATCGAACAAGCTTTAACATGCTCGAGTTGTCTGTAAAGCTCATTTTTATTAAATGAACATAAAAAATTATTCAAATTTGAGTTTGTCGAGTTCAAGCCGAAAGTCTAAAAAAATATTTAAGTTCGATTCGTTTAAAAAAACAAATCGAACTTAAACGAGCCCAAAATGAATAGAAATCAAATCAAATTCGAGTAACTCGGTTCGATTGTCAGCCATATTTCTAGGTGATCAAAACAATTTGATAATTGCTTAAGCATTTTCAACCCTAACTTAAATTTAGACTCAAATAACAAAGTCTAAAAAATTTGGTCCAACTTTTAACTCAAACTTATACTAAATAAAGGAAGACTAATTTTTTTATTCAAATTAAGAGATATTCAAATTTTTAATAGTGAGATTTTAACTTAACCAATAATCATCATTATTCTTTTTTAAATTTAAATTTAAATTTATCTTTATTTAAATTTAATTTTTTTTTAAATTTAAATTTGTGTATTGGAGTTTTTTCTATCAAATTAAATTTTTTACGAGTCACAGTTGAAGATGCTCCGTGTTGAATTATTCCACAAAAATGGCAATCGGCTGTGTATCGTACGCACCTGGCGCAATCTAATTGACCCGACCAGATCGCAAAACCCAGATTTGCAGCGCGTGCGCATTTTGTACTGATCCCTCTTCTCTGTTCGTTGCAACACTCCGCGGCTCACACACCAACCAGGTACTCTGATTTTNCATTGTCAATTAGTCAGCCTTCTCTAATCTCTCTCTCTCTCTCTCACACATGCGCGCGCATGCACACACATGACCTTCAGTTTTACTAGGCTTTCTGATAAATTGGAAAGCTCTGGTTATNCGTTGTCAATTAGTCAGCCTTCTCTAATCTCTCTCTCTCTCTCTCTCTCTCTCTCACACACACGCACACATACGCATGCGCACACATGACCTTCAGTTTTACTAGGCTTTCTGATAAATTGGAAAGCTCTGGTTATNATGATGATAAGTAGGATTCGCAATTGGAATCACGGGAAAGACTTCTTCCCAGACACCCCTGGGCATGGTTTGCTTTCTTGTATTGTCAAAAATTAATCCCAGTTATGAATTAGTGCTTTTAATGCAAAATCAGTTGAGCGTTCGTTGTCTTCAACTGGCTAGTATGGATGAGTAGTGCTTGTCTTGGCTTTTGTTCATTATCTGGTACAGTTCAATATATTTTTCCTTCATGGTATCTGGTTAAGTGTTCACACAAACCATATAAGGTTGGGAGCAGTCCATGATTTACAACATAACATTCACATCACCTTCTCCGTTTTCTTATGATTCTGCATGTCAATCTTTGACTTTACAGTTAATAGTGTTTGAAATGTCTGGTTTTGAGGCTGCCCAACTTGTATTTTTTAGACAGGNTTGCTTTTGATTGCAAAGAAATAATTTTGTTACTTGGCCACAGGTGGTCTATCAGATAAACGGGAATATATTTTTCTGTACAACTGTGCAGAAAGCAACAGCCTTTGAACAGAGTAAGAAGTCCCTTTAGCGTGTGCCAAAGTTTCCTCTTTCTTTTTCATGCTGTTCACCCTAGTAATATATTTTTCTTCTCTTTTGTTCTGGGTGACTATTGGACAGGAAAAATCGATACTACCAAAGCTAAGTTACAAAAGTTGAATTCATCTTGATATACTAGGCCTACTTCATAGTTTGCCCATGGTATTTGTTGGTGTCTAGTTATGGGGAACATGTGAAAAAGACCTCTTACCTTTGATATGTGTTTGCCGTTCTGTGTTGTACATATACTCCTTGATGATTTCATTTGAATCAGCTTTATGTGGATTTGGAGATTGTAAATCCTTGAGTAGATTTTTCGGTAATCTGGTTTATAATCACTTTTCATATGCAAGCAGGTTAAAAAAACCCGAAGGCATCACGTTTCACAAATATGCTTTTCGTAGTTTGTTTTCCACAAATAGGATCGGAGCTTCTAATGCCAGGCGAAGAATTCAGCAGGATACTGGCTTATACACATGAATGCTCCATGATAGTTGACTTTGTGTTGCTTTTCTTTCATGCCTTTCTGGGTTCATGGTTCGATATTTTGGTGTCCTAGGCGTAAAGGAACCACACCCGTAGGTTCTGCAGAAAAATAGCTCGACGCCAGGATGATAAGTAGGATTCGCAATTGGAATCACGGGAAAGACTTCTTCCCAGACACCCCTGGGCATGGTTTGTTTTCTTGTATTGTCAAAAATAAATCCCAGTTATGAATTAGTGCTTTTAATGCAAAATCAGTTGAGCGTTCGTTGTCTTCAACTGGCTAGTATGGATGAGTAGTGCTTGTCTTGGCTTTTGTTCATTATCTGGTACAGTTCAATATATTTTTCCTTCATGGTATCTGGTTAAGTGTTCACACAAACCATATAAGGTTGGGAGCAGTCCATGATTTACAACATAACATTCACATCACCTTCTCCGTTTTCTTATGATTCTGCATGTCAATCTTTGACTTTACAGTTAATAGTGTTTGAAATGTCTGGTTTTGAGGCTGCCCAACTTGTATTTTTTAGACAGGTAGAGATATCCTGTGAGAAAATGTCCAAATACACTGCCAGTGAATTTCACAGCTTTTGTAAATGGTTTTTCTATTTACCCATTTGGAGCAGTTAGTCTGTATGGCGATTGTCGTAGCCAACAGTCTAATGAGGCAACGATCCAATAGGCCTCCCCACATTGCCCGGGTAGCGAAGGGTCTTACATTATATAGATACACACTCATTTTAGACTGTTGACTCCGTCGATAAGAGGTTTGGGGGTTATCAGCCTGTTATCCCGGCATATCTTTGATCTGTTGAGCGAGGGCTCCCAGTTGGTCTCACAATTATGCAGGTTTATACCGTTTATGCTGACTTGTTTTAAGACCATGGTAGACAATACCATCTCTGTGTATATGGAATGAACTTGGACAAAACCCATCCATGTGGCATCACTGAATTTAATTTTTTCATTAGCATATGAACTCTGTTCCAGAAATTTAGGAGTTGTGCGTGTAAAATTAGCTGCAACGGAGTTACTATGATGTACAGATTGATGAGTGAAGAACCCAAACTGGTCGGGTTGAAAATACAGCCACACTAAAGATCCAAAAAGGGCACCATTAGTTCCAGAAAATGCTGTCAAAATTTTTTTTTTGGAGGGAGGGGCAATAGCGAAGGCGTGGTTCATCTTTTAAGAGAGAGCAGATGCGAAGGTTCAGATCAAAAATCTTTTCGAGATTGCCTATGAATCTCGAGTATTGAGTGTGGGCCTTGAAGACCCTATTGCATTCCGACCCCAAATTCTCACTTTGACACCGCCATCAATATTTGATCCGAACCTAAATTAACATAATTTTAAAAAATTATAATACAATAAGAACTAAATACTTTAATTTAGTGGTGAAGTCTAAATTGACAAAACGCGCATATTTTAATTATATTATAATTGAATGAGGTAGTTCGAATTAATTTAATTTTTTTTATTGTAACTTAAATTCAAAATTTTGTATTTTAACTAAAATATAGTTAATTTTAGTNACGAGAGACATAGAGTTTCTGTGTACTAGGATCATAACATCGAAATCTCTTTTGTCCCTCACCGTAGCCAAGAAAAACACATAAGGCTGAACGAGCCGAGAGTTTGATACGATGAATACTATGCAACAGAACAAATCATGTACATCCAAACATATGTAAGGAGAAATAGCCAAGTGTCTTACCACATAGTTTTTCAAAGGGTGAGACACTAGAATTAAGGATTGTAGGAATGTAGTAAATTAGATGAACTGCTATAAGAACTGTTTTTCTCAAAAAAGAGCTAGAGACACTGGATGACAACAACAATGAACGAGCTGTCTCAATAATGTGACGATGTTTCTGTTCTGGCACTCCATTTTGAGCAGGTGTGTCAGTACAAGAAGACTGAAAAACAGGGTCATCAGATTTCAACAAATCACAAAATGCACTAAAAGAATATTCTCCACCTGGATCACAACGAAAACATTTTATGATAGAAAAATATTGAGTACGCACCATAGCACGAAAGATAGAGAAAATAGAAAAGAACTCAGACTTACGTGTTATTAGATACACCCAACAATATCTGATATGATCATCAATAAAATAAACATAATATTTAGACCCCTTTTTAGTAGCAATAGGAACTAGTCCCCAAATATCAGAATGTACAAGATCAAAAGGTGCAAGGAAACGAGAATTACTTTTATTAAAAGGTAATGCAGTAAATTTAGCTAACTTGTAGCCACTACAATCTAAAATATCATGACACTCTAAACTATCCAAACTACCAGTAGAAGCTAAAAATTTTAAACGAGAATGAGAAATATGACCTAAACGAGAATGTCATAAATAAAAAACTAGACGATTTTAGACTCAATTGAAAAGAGGATAAATCAACAGTAGATACAATAATTTCAGGGACATGAAGTTCGTCCAACACATATAACCCTCCATTTCTATGGCCAGTCTCAATCAGTTTCTTGGACCGTGGATCCTGCACAACACAACCAGTAGAAGAAAACTCAACTAAGAATCCCGAATCAAATAACTGACTAACAGATATTAAATTTAAAGGAAAGTTGAGGAATACAGTTGACATCAAAAAGTGTAAGCTAGGAAGACACGATAGTTCCAACACCAGCCAAAGACATTTGGGTGTCATTGGCTGCAGGAACAGATATAGAAGGAGGGGAAACAATAGAAACAAATAAGGAAGAGTTACTAGTCATATGATGAGTGACTCCTAAGTTAAAGACTCAGGCAATTCGAGAGATACGTGAAGGTCCTGTAGTAAATGAACCTGCAGAAGGAAAAATTGATAGGGTACCTGATTGATGAAGAGAAAGAAGCTTTTGCAACTAATCAGCTATCATAGTTATGCTGGGAGCTGATGGGAGTGTCTCATCCATTGGTGCAGTAGCTGCGGCTGTATAATGATCTTTGAGCCTAAATGGCTTATGTAAGGCCCCTTTGGCATTCTTATTCACCAATTTAGGACATTGAGCCTTCCAATGATCCTTCTCACGACAAAAACTACACTCATCAAATGCAGCTCGACCCCAATATTTAGTTTGTGAATGAGAAGTCCCTCTATGTGGTACAACCAGTACAGTCTGATTGGCAATGAAAGAAGACCTTTTTCAAAAAGAGTCTTAAGACGGACTTCTTTAGCCAGAAGCTCATTCACGGCTGCATCAACTATGAGAAGTGGGAGAAGATGGAGAATAGAACCACGAAGGCCCTCAAAGTCATCTGCAAGGGCCATCAAAAACTGTACCAATCGTTGCTCCTCCCTAAAAGTACAATATATCATATGAGTACTCAATTGAGCTGGCTCAGCAAGTATTAACTGATCCCAAAATCCAATCATAACTGAGTAGAACTTCTGTATGGTCTTATCACCCTGACGTGCAGCTCGAATTTCATGCTCAAGCTGATATCTCTTTGCAAAATTAGACTGAACAAAAAATGTAGTTAAATAATCCCAAATCTGTTTGGCTGTGTTAAACTTAGTCAAATGCATACCAATGGTCTGATCAACTGAGTTGTTAATTCAAGTGATAATTTTATCATTGTTAACTTCTCAGGTATTCTTTAATTCAGCACATTTCTCTGCCTTCGAATCTGTTGGTGCTTGCAAAGCACCACTAACATAATTACACATCTCTTTTCCAAATAGAAAATTCTTCATCACATAAGACCAATATACATAATTTTTACCATTTAATCCGACACTAATAGCTTGCAGAGAATCAAAATGTCCACTTGCCATAATGCTAACAAGAGATCTCAACAAAATAATACCCAAAATAAAGCAGAAAATAACAATAAATTCAACAACACCAGTATCTATGCCTAGCAAAGTCACTGGTCACAAAGCCCAACAAACCAAAGTTCAATAATACGTAGGTAGCAAACAAAATCCACAAAAATGTCAAGGCCCAGGAAAACAACTGCTCTTAGTGGATCAAAAGAAAAACAGTCCAGTGAGAACTAGGAGGAGGCAGCAGCAAGAAACCGAAATCCAATCACACAAGAAACAAAAATCCAACCACAAACTAGAAGCAAGAAATATACTAGGGCAATATAATAATATAAATGACTAATCTATCCCTAATGCTAATATACTAGATTATTCTAACAACTATAACCTTGGAGATGATTTTTTGTATAATATATTAGAACAGGAGATAGGCCTAAAATCACCCATGGAAGAAGGGTTAGGGCCCTTGGGAACGAAGGACAAGATAGTGGTGTTGACTTCTCTCAAAATCTGCACCTTAATGAAAAATTCTTTTATTGCAGCACATATATCTCTCCCAATAACTGACCATGCAGCTCCGTAGAAATGGCCATTATAGACATCAGACCCTGGAGCCTTACTAGGGTGAATCGGATGTCCCTGAAGGGACTATTAGGGCGAATGGAAAATATTGATTTCTTGATCTCATCTTCAATAATATCTTTGGCCATATTCAGGGACTTCTCCTCTGAGAGTTGTTTCCAGGTATATTGGCAAGCTCCTCATCCTAGTTAAGAGAACATGAGGTACTAGCTTCAAGCAGGTTCTGAAAATGACTGATAACAGTTTCTTAACTTCTTCAAAATCTGTAGTAAAGGATCCATCAGCTCTTGTAACTGGCAAAATCTTGTCCCTATTTCTCCTTGCATCGATTGTTCTACAGAAGAAAGTAGAGTTTTAGGCACCATCCTTAGCCATTGAATTATAGATTTCTGCCCTAAGAACCAATCTTCATTCCTTGCAACATAAGCATACTCCTGCAGAAGATGCTTCTCAAGGGATCTGAGTGCAGCATCCATGGGGACAGAATCAAGAAGCCTTTGGCATTTGTCCAACTCCTCTTTTTGCAGCTTCAGCTTTTAAGGGAAACCTTCTCTTGTTGAGGCCTGTTAATTTTCTTAAATTCTTGCTTGAGCAGCTTTAGTGTTTGAGCAACTTGAAATTGTAAGGATTCTATCAAGTTTCCTAACAACACATTGATCTGGATGCCTCTTGTTAGACCAAATGTATAGCAACCAAACGAACCTCAGATCAGTTAACTCAGCTCCCTGTATACAGTTCTCAAATTCATACATGGCTTGATTCCCAGTTTCAGCTCCACCCATAGTCTCTTGAAGGTTTCTTACTGCATTAAAATCGCCTAAAATGGCCCAAGGCTTATTGGCAAAAAGCTGTGCTTTGTGAATTATGTTCTTCCATAGAGGTTTTCTATCCCTCTCATCATTGAAAGCATATACAAATGAAACAAAGAAGGTAGCATTACTGTCTATGTGTGTGACCACACAGCGAACTACTGCTCAGTTTCTTCTAGTTTTTGGACCCTTAATACCATTGGTTTCCATCCAACCCATATTCTATCCAAAAAATGACTCTTTATAATTATGAATAAAAAGTCCCAATGTTTGAAAACAGACCACAAGGCTGCATCCTTATTTATAGACCTGACCTGAGTCTCCAGTCCACTACACCAATCAGATCTAGTTGGTGATAAAAAATAAGCTTCCTAACCTCTTCGTGTTTAGTAGGGGAATTAAGACCCCTAACATTCCAACATCCAATATTGATCATTTGATTTTTTTTTTTTTTTGACTTTTTGTTTTTTTTTTTCCGGGGGTGGGGGAGGGGGAGGGGTTTTGGGATATAATCCCAACCAACTTGGTGCATCCTATAGTTAAGGGATGCTTCCTCTGTTTTTTGCTTTTTCTTCTTGGAGGTAACTAGTTCACTAAGCACAATTTCATCAGAGAGGGAGGTTGAAATTTGCTCATCTTCACTCAATTGAGGTGCTCCTATGATTGATTGGATTACTATCATCATTCAGTAGTTCGGCAAATTTATTAGAAGATTCAAATGGTGCATTACTAGCAACTTCTGAGCTATTTTTAGAGGAGCAAGCAGCTTGACCATGCGACTGTAGAGGGACTCTAGATGCTTCCAACGCATATTGTGGATCCTNAATTTCATCAGAGAGGGAGGTTGAAATTTGCTAATCTTCACTCAATTGAGGTGCTCCTGTGATTGATTGGATTACTATCATCATTCAGTAGTTCGGCAAATTTATTAGAAGATTCAAATGGTGCATTACCAGCAACTTCTGGGCTATTTTTAGAGGAGCAAGCAGCTTGACCATGCGACTGTAGAGGGACTCTAGATGCTTCCAACGCATATTGTGGATCCTTACTGCTGGATGGTTGAAGAACTGCTTCTTTATTCAGATTAGTGGTCTCTGTAGTAGTTAGAATTGTTGACTTCACTTCTTTCCCTTTAGAGCTAGAAGTTTTAGCACCCTTGGAATTTGTTACAGTCTGCCATTGATCTGAGGGAACAGTTTGTTGACGTATGGCTTTGGGGCAGGTAAGATGTGAGTGACCAAATACTTTGCAAAAGGTGAAAACCTTTTGTTTCCAAGGGTATTCAACTCTACTTCAGTAACTTTGGATTCATTGACCATAAGGTCAAAGGATTCAATTAGCTCCTGTGCAGCATCCAATTCAACCCAAACTTTTGCATAGCTAATCCGTTTGTATTGTTCAGTGAGTCTATCAGCATATAAAGGCCTTCCCACTGCACTTGAAACATAGCTCAAACCATCCCCTATCCAGAACTCCAAGGGAAGGTTGCATAGATGAATCCAAGCAGGAAAGAGTTGTAATTCTTGAGTTAGCTCTCCATATTTGGTTGCCACTTTTGTAAGATGAGTGGTCTGCCAGCTAAAATCCATGGTCCCAACTCCAAAACTTTGGAGCATTCAAGCTCATCAGAGAACTTTAAGAAAAAGAACCCCTTGTCAGTAGCCAAAATGACAATGAGAACCCCTTGAACTAAATTAATGATATTGATACAATGAGAATCAAATAGAATATGGATATTTTAGAGATTAAAAGTGCTATTAATCATAAAATAAAATAAAATTATCTAAGCCATATGAAAAAAATAGGATTTTTTGTATTTTGTACCTTGCAAGATTTGAAATTTGTTATTTTATACCCTTAAAAATTAAAAATATTATAATGTGACATTTTTATTAAATTTTGTTATTTTTTTTAGTCAAAAATCTACCCATTGACATTGATAAAAAAAATTAATGAAAGGACCGCATCAGAACTTTTTTGATATATTGAAGGCGTAATATTAATAAATTTAATCTTTAATAGTATAAATAAAAGTTTTAAACATTTTTAGGGTACAAAGTGAAATTCGCGCAGAAAAATAACTAGTCTGCCTAAAAAAAAAGGAGATTGTGGTATTATAACAACGCACTTTCCACTGACCAATTTGAGAGAGAGGGAGAGCGAGAGATGGCAGCAACATCACCTTCGTCTCCATCGCAGGCCTCCACTGCCTCAGACTCTGACCGGGATCTCATAAAGCAGGTTCCAACTATCTCTCTCTCTCTGTGAATATTTTTAGTAGATTATGCTGCTAATGAAATTGGAGTTGGATTGTACTAACCCAGATAAGGAGCCACGAGGTTGCTATAGCGGAGCTCAATAATCTTCCTTCCTCTCGGGTGCGTAAATTAACTTCCAAAGCCCCTTTCTTTTCCTGTTAAAATGTCTGTCAATGTTTGTGTGCGTAAATTTTACTTATGTAATCATGCAGTACACATACCCACATAGATATTACATCCTTATGCATGGATTTTTAGTTGATTTTTCAATTATGAATCTAACTTGTATCATTAGGGAATTTATTACTTCTGTTTGTATTAATATTAGGTGAGATATTGAGGCTCTCTAGCTAATGTGTGCTGGTCGGGGCAGATATTCATTTTTTTTTCACTCTGTGGTTTAGGGTATAATATGTAAATATGAATTGAATCAAGAATCAAAATATCGTTTATAAACGACCGAAACGTTTCTATTTCTAACGCGACTAAAACAAATTAGAGATTGATTCAAAATTTTAATGGTTCGAGTTGTTTTGAGGTATTTCGTATGATTCAAGTTGTTTCAAGATGCCTCAATATGTTTTTACTAATGTTTTGAAATATTTCAAGGTGTTTTGAGATGATTAGATATATTTAGACCAATGATTTGAAATGTTTTGAAAATAAATTTTCAAATTTTTTATTCGTTTCCATTATATTTTTGAAACGCAATGGGCTGAGACGATATTTTGATCCTTGAATTGAAGTGATGCTAAAGGCCGAAATTGGAGTAAGATTACAAGTTTCTGATAAGATTAATGTTTGTTCACGTTTCATGCAATATAGAATTGACAAGTAAAGTAAATAAATAGCAGTGAAATAAAGGTCCTCTTGAAGCAAGATTAGGATTTTCTGACAAGACCAATGTTGTTCACATTTCACGCAGCATGGATTGATAAGTCAGATTAGTTTAACTGGCAGTCTTTTGGTAGGTGTACCATAGAACCTGGGCTGAATTCCGCCCTCATCTGGGTCAGAGGGCTTTATGGTGTGGGAGGGAGATACCCCATTATGTAACTTATGTTCAGCCGTTCATCCTCTTTCGCAACACACACACACACACAAAATGGAATGGATGTCATATGAGGAAATATTATTTATTTCTTTGTATAGATGCAATTCATGGTAACTCAGGAGTGATATTTGAAACAATATACATCAGAATATCCTTGTCGAATGGCCTGTTTCATTTATATGATGGTTGACTAGAATTGAAATAATCTCACTAAAAGGAAGATGGAATCAATGAAATCTTGCTCAGGAGCAGACATTGGGCATATTAACTCTTCCCCTTGGGCAGGGAGAGGGTGTATCAATGATGCTAGAATTCCAAAATTTATGTGTTGAGCATTGCCACCTTTCATCCTCACTTAATGATTAAAATTCACTTCCTTTGGACACATGCTTTTTTTACTAACAATTGCAGTTAATATCTTCATTGAATGGGGAAAAATTTCCTAAATAAAAAGGAATATGGTTCTCGTCCATAAATATGTATGTTGTGGAAGGAGATTGACTATCATGATGTAGAGCGGATGAGTATTATGCCTTTGTGGGATTGAGTATTTAGTTAATAAGTTTTTGAAGTCAGGTGGATGTTAGCTATATTTTCATGGATTCTTAGTTTGTTGCAAACCTTCAGCTTGATTGTTCATGGTACATGTTAATACGATAATGCCTTGTGGCAGTATATGAACTATCTTGCATTTGAATGCTTCACAATGCCAAGACAAATGAACTGTTAACTATTGTATGTCATACTATTTGGGGGTGGTGGTGTTGCATGCCATACTAGTTGGGGGGGGAGGTGTTGTACGCAAATTGAATGGCTGACCATATATATAAACATTATGAAGTTCCCTTTAATTTGCTTGGCAAGGAGAGAGAGAAGAAAAAGACGGAGTGGAGACACTGCATTGTCAATTAGTCAGCCTTCTCTAATCTCTCTCTCTCTCTCTCTCTCTCTCTCTCTCTCTCTCACACACACACACACACGCTCATGCGCACACATGACCTTCAGTTTTACTAGGCTTTCTGATAAATTGGAAAGCTCTGGTTATTTGAGCAGGTGACATGTGGCACTCCCCTGCATGTGGGTATGCATGCATAGCACGAATGTTGGGAAGAAGCTGTGGAATTTAACGTTGCCATATGATTAATTAGTAGTGTTATTTATTGAAATATTGCTAATGTCATTTTAGATGCGAGCCTATAGCGAAAAGGATCACTTCCCCAAATCTACGGTTTTGTCCATTATATAGTAATTTTTGCTACAATTGATATGTAGAGTGTTTTAGTACTACAATATTGGTGCAGTTGCTTTTGATTGCAAAGAAATAATTTTGTTACTTGGCCACAGGTGGTCTATCAGATAAACGGGAATATATTTTTCCGTACAACTGTGCAGAAAGCAACAGCCTTTGAACAGAGTAAGAAGTCCCTTTAGCGTGTGCCAAAGTTTCCTCTTTCTTTTTCATGCTGTTCACCCTAGTAATATATTTTTCTTCTCTTTTGTTCTTGGTGACTATTGGACAGGAAAAATCGATACTACCAAAGCTAAGTTACAAAAGTTGAATTCATCTTGATATACTAGGCCTACTTCATAGTTTGCCCATGGTATTTGTTGGTGTCTAGTTATGGGGAACATGTGAAAAAGACCTCTTACCTTTGATATGTGTTTGCCGTTCTGTGTTGTACATATACTCCTTGAGGATTTCATTTGAATCAGCTTTATGTGGATTTGGAGATTGTAAATCCTTGAGTAGATTTTTCGGTAATCTGGTTTATAATCACTTTTCATATGCAAGCAGGTTAAAAAAACCCGAAGGCATCACGTTTCACAAATATGCTTTTCGTAGTTTGTTTTCCACAAATAGGATCGGAGCTTCTAATGCCAGGCGAAGAATTCAGCAGGATACTGGCTTATACACATGAATGCTCCATGATAGTTGACTTTGTGTTGCTTTTCTTTCATGCCTTTCTGGGTTCATGGTTCGATATTTTGGTGTCCTAGGCGTAAAGGAACCACACCCGTAGGTTCTGCAGAAAAATAGCTCGACGCCATGATGATAAGTAGGATTCGCAATTGGAATCACGGGAAAGACTTCTTCCCAGACACCCCTGGGCATGGTTTGCTTTCTTGTATTGTCAAAAATTAATCCCAGTTATGAATTAGTGCTTTTAATGCAAAATCAGTTGAGCGTTCGTTGTCTTCAACTGGCTAGTATGGATGAGTAGTGCTTGTCTTGGCTTTTGTTCATTATCTGGTACAGTTCAATATATTTTTCCTTCATGGTATCTGGTTAAGTGTTCACACAAACCATATAAGGTTGGGAGCAGTCCATGATTTACAACATAACATTCACATCACCTTCTCCGTTTTCTTATGATTCTGCATGTCAATCTTTGACTTTACAGTTAATAGTGTTTGAAATGTCTGGTTTTGAGGCTGCCCAACTTGTATTTTTTAGACAGGTAGAGATATCCTGTGAGAAAATGTCCAAATACACTGCCAGTGAATTTCACAGCTTTTGTAAATGGTTTTTCTATTTACCCATTTGGAGCAGTTAGTCTGTATGGCGATTGTCGTAGCCAACAGTCTAATGAGGCAACGATCCAATAGGCCTCCCCACGTTGCCCGGGTAGCGAAGGGTCTTACATTATATAGATACACACTCATTTTAGACTGTTGACTCCGTCGATAAGAGGTTTTGGGGTTATCAGCCTGTTATCCCGGCATATCTTTGATCTGTTGAGCGAGGGCTCCCAGTTGGTCTCACAATTATGCAGGTTTATACCGTTTATGCTGACTTGTTTTAAGACCATGGTAGACAATACCATCTCTGTGTATATGGAATGAACTTGGACAAAACCCATCCATGTGGCATCACTGAATTTAATTTTTTCATTAGCATATGAACTCTGTTCCAGAAATTTAGGAGTTGTGCGTGTAAAATTAGCTGCAACGGAGTTACTATGATGTACAGATTGATGAGTGAAGAACCCAAACTGGTCGGGTTGAAAATACAGCCACAATAAAGATCCAAAAAGGGCACCATTAGTTTCAGAAAATGCTGTCAAAATTTTTTTTTTTGGAGGGAGGGGCAATAGCGAAGCCGTGGTTCATCCTTTAAGAGAGAGCAGATGCGAAGGTTCAGATCAAAAATCTTTTCGAGATTGCCTATGAATCTCGAGTATTGAGTGTGGGACTTGAAGACCCTATTGCATTCCGACCCCAAATTCTCACTTTGACACCGCCATCAATATTTGATCCGAACCTAAATTAACATAATTTTAAAAAATCATAATACAATAAGAACTAAATACTTTAATTTAGTGGTGAAGTCTAAATTGACAAAACGCGCATACTTTAATTATATTATAATTGAATGAGGTAGTTCGAATTAATTTAATTTTTTTTATTGTAACTTAAATTCAAAATTTTGTATTTTAACTAAAATATAGTTAATTTTAGTCCATATCTAATTCAATAACAAAGTCCTCTGTTTTCACATTGAATGAATTACATTCCCTCCCCCCTCTTATGTTTCATTGTTTCATTAAGTTATGATTCCGAGTTATAAAAATAGATCACTCGTTATTAATTCAAGTAGTTGCAAAATTAGATACTGTACACAAGTGATTTAATTGAATACATGTAACTTTTTTTCATTCTCGTCATACTTAAAAAGAATCGTGCATTAAATCGACTTTTTATTGAAGGATTGTTTATACTGTTTTGTCAAGTTTACCGTTATTTTAAAAATTGCTCAATTTACTACTTACTATTTGACTTAACTACTGAAAATTCATTATTCTTCATGAGAGAATAAAGAAATATATAATAAGTAAATCTACATAAATTTGGATGACTAAACTACATTTGGGGAAATTCCAATAGGATTCTATGTGTTAAAAAAAAAACAACGATAACTTTGGCCTTTTCTTCCAGCTTGTTCAGGAAATTCAGTTAAAAAAGTGGTATTCAAACCCAAATTTTTGTCTTGAACAAAAAAAAAACAACCTAAATTTTGTAACTCTCGACAAAATTATTAGAGCAAATTTCACTTTACACCCTAAAAGATTTGAAAAACATTATTTTACACTCTCATATTACACCTTCAATATATTAAAAATGTTGTAATATAATCTTTCTTTTAATTTTCGTTATTCATTCCGTCAACATCAATAGAATAATTTTTGAAGAAAGTAAGCAATTGAAGTGTAAAATCTAATCTTTGAAAATACAAAATAAAAAAATATTAAAATTTTCGAGCTACAAGATAAAATCCTCCAAAATTATTAATCTACTTTTTCTTCTTTTGTGTGGGTAGTATTCGCATTTTTTATTTGGATGTAACATAATCATTAGTAAAATGACAAATGCTCATTGGACCATGCCACAAGTGATATTTACCATAAAAATGGGTACAAATCAGGGGATTAAGTGACAAGGTGGCAAGTGCACCCATTGGTTTGAAATCACCCCAACACCACAAATTTTAAAGGTTGTTTTACATTTTTGGAAAGTAATTTTCATAGATTTTTTTTTTAAAACTTAAAAAGTAAATTATATATTCAAAACATACATGTGTGTTTGGAAAAATATTTTTTTTCCCTCTCAATAACAGCATTCATTTTGATATTTTTTGCCCAAGGAACGAAGAACGAGGAACGAGCGATTTTTATGAAGATAACAATGCAAAATAGAGATACATCTTGCAAATACATTCATAAGGGCAATCACCTTAGATACACTAAATGTCGAATGACCCTTTGACACCATCCAGGGTCTCTCCTAGTGATAATCTGCCAAAACAAATGAATAAACAATAATAGAAGTTAGTTATTTAAATGCTTAGTGAAAATAAAAAAAAAAGGGGCGGAAGAAAAAAAACCTGCATGGACATACCAAATAGACCAAACATGTATGAGAAGATGAAGGCAGACTAGAAAAGCTAAAGATGGAGGCAAACTATAAACCAAAAAAAAAAAAAGAGAAAATAAAGCCACTAGTGTAGATGTTTCCACTCTCATTTACAAAAGCATCACAATTTTATTATCATTTTAAAGACAATTACTCAACTCAAGAAAGTCTTTGTTAGGATGGAACTTCGTGTTCTTAACAATCAGTCTCAAGAGTAGGGATGTCAATGAATCGAAGCAGGGACGAGGGGTGTAGTCTCCATCCTCGTACTCGCTTAAAAAAACTCCGTCCATCCCCAATCTACCTCCGTTAACGAGTATAGTTTTCATCCTTATTCCCGTCCACAGATAAATTTCTAATCCCCGCCTCCGTCCCCGCTTCTCCTATACCCGCCCAAGCCCAATCCATAAGAAAATTCTTTGTCAGTTCATCAATTACATAACAAACAATCTTAATCAAGTCAGCAATTAAGGGACTTTATCCGTCTAGTTATTCCATATCAATTATCACCATTACTATAACAGGATATTTAAAAAACTACAAAGTAATCTCTTTGTAGTCTTTTTTCAATTGAAGTGTAACTTGGAAGTTGGAACCACTATATGGGATGACTTCTTGCCAACTGATTTTACATTATCCTCTTTATCATCTATTTTCAGCCAAGATGCACCATATGGGATGACTCATTGCCAACTGATTTTATATTATCCTCTTTATCATCTATTTTTCAGCCAAGATGCAGTGTAGGTCAGTCCATCCCTGTCTTCATCTCCATACAGATTTATTCGGGTATCTCTGTATACGTTCACCATTCAATACGTATAGTCTATCTCCAGTTCAAACGAACGGGTTTGAATGAATACCCGTTTTTCTCGAGTTCACTGCCATCCCTACTCAAGAGGAAACCCCAAAATCAAATCCCCCCCTCCTTCCTTTACACCTGAATTCCTATACTGACAATGATGGAGAAAAAGTTTCAAAAAACTTGCACATGAGACATCATTTTGGAGTTGTTCACATAACAATTAAGAATCAAACATATATACAATAGAAAAAGCATTATTCTTAAACTAAGCGTGATCATTAGACATCCATGCTTGAACGTGAAGAGACAAACATGAGATAACATCAACGTATTAACTAAACACAATACCATACTAATCAGAATACTAAATGAAAGGTGTAAACAGCATACAGGATGACGTGCGATAACCTCCCAAAACTCCAGGGCTGTGATCTCATGTTAACATATCTAATCCAAAACCAGTTGGGTATAAGTGGAGATCCACAATGTTACTCTAGAAGGTTTTCTCCACTAGCAATGAGACAACCTCTAACACAGTATATATATCCTCTTCAGCCAAGATTTTAAAAAAATCAAATTAATATGCTAATCATGTGTTGCCAGCACTACGATAGCCAGTTTTCCTTTTTATCCTCATCAAAGTGTCGGCATCACAGTACTTTCATGCCAAATATGCCCAAAAAAACCAGGGAAAAGGATCTCAAGCAGTGCCCCTCTAAACTAAGAACCCTCCTATGAAAACCCAACTCGGTGATATAATGGTAATTCCCCAATTAAGTTCCTGATAACTGAGGTTGCAAGGAGGGGCAGATGATGTACACACCAAACAGTCAATATTTGAACAGAATTGTTATTTGAGATATTGCTACAATTCATGAAAAGTTACATGTAAAATACAAACTGAGGCAAGTTGAGGGAAACTCGTCTAGATTACTTTATCCTAGGTGGTTATACTTAAATAAGACTGGTGAATGCACCAGTTCACAGCAATGAAAAAGGAACAAAGGAAGGCACGTGACCATGGATTGTGGCAATGAGAAAAGAAATAAGAACACCACAAATTCATCCCCATATTAGGAACAAAAGGCTAGAAGGATTAGTGCAGCCAACCCAACCCAAAGTAGTTGATTAATTTCACTTTCAGTACCAATCAAAGAAAGATTTGTCAAATTAGCCTGGCAGCTCTCTTCTACATAATGAAAACAACTCAAAGTGAGAGAGAGCAGACAAAAGAGAAGAATAAGTGATATTAAAAGTGAGAAGCCAACACTCGAAAGGCCATCAAGTCACCAACTATACATCCGCAGATATTCAAACACAAGATCCAAATGAAGCTANCTCAATGTATCTGGTAACCCACATGCCCGACTCGGACAAGGGGTATGTATGTAGACGATCTGATCATGCTCGGTGGCAGTTGGGAGAAAGGGACCGGGCTCGAGTACGACGAATTGTACTGCCCCAAAGTGCCNGACAAGGGGTATGTATGTAGACAATCTGATCATGCTCGGTGGAAGTTGGGAGAAAGGGACCGGGCTCGAGTACGACGAATTGTACTGCCCCAAAGTGCTGAGGGATGAAAGTGTATTTTCTTTTCGACTTCTTGATTTTGCTATTCTTATGTCCGAGGGACGCACTGATTTTACTTTGCTTTTGCAGAAGGATATCACCGGGATGCTGTTCAACTATTGAGGTCCCAAGTCCGGTTTGCTGCCCTGCTAAGGGTTTGGTCCTCAGACCCAGTTGAGCGAGCAGCGCATACTCTCATCGGCTACATGCCGACTTACAGTGGATTCTCTCATATCCTACCTCCTTTCAACCCTTCTGTTTGGGAAGACCATTCCTCGTCGAAATAGGAAGAATCCTAGGGAGATTCCGAAGAAGAGTCTGATCATCATGCTCCCTAGCCCCTTGCGCCTAAAATGTTTAATCTGCCACCAGTCACTGCTGCTACAATGGAGGCCGCCGCCGCGGCAAAGAAAGCCAAGCTCGCTGGGTTGGTCGGACCTTCCAACACTGCCCCCATCGTCCCCTCGCTTAGTTCTCCTCGGAGGCAACCGCCCCTGCCCCCGCCGCCGCAGCGTATACAACAATCCAGGGACCCGGCCGTGCCGAACAATCTCAACAAGTCCCCACTCCGGGAGACCGACTGAGGGACAAGCGTGCCCGGAACGCCGAACAATCTGAGGAGCGCCGTGTGAAGCTACGGCATGATGCCCCGAACTCGGGCCCGTCTGTCTCGGGCGAGTGGGTTACTCGGGCCGAGACCAGGAACGGCCGCCTTGTTCTGGAAGCCGACTCTATCCTCCAATCCCCCAAAATGGCGTTTGCCGTCGCGGGGACACTTCAATTTGACATCGATATGGCCGTTGGGGCCATAATTGAACATTTTGGGAATATAAACAAGAGGCGAAGAACGCCGAGTGAGCCATAGCTGCTAAGGACGACCACATCCTTAAGGTCGAGAGGACCCTCGGCGACCAAACCAAGCACATCGCCGAGCTCATCCGCCACCGAGACGCCGTTCATGCCGAGCTGGAAAAGACCAAGGCGGGTGAAGTTGCGATGATAAAAAAAGCCGACGAGTACAAGCTGCGAGTGTCCTCCTCTGAAGCCAAGCAGCAAGAGTCCGAGTCTGTAATCAACGCTCTTACTGCCAAAGTGGACTCCTTAACAGTAGAGAAAGCGGGGGAGCAAGAAAGGCTACAATCGGAATGTCAGAGGGTGTGGACAGCCCCTCAAGACCAAATGATCCGTACTTTCGAGGAAGCCAAGAAGAAGGCTTTCAAAGAAGGTTGGGACGCTGCCCTGCACGCCTGCCACGTCGAGGTAGGCTCGGACTTGTTCGCCACCCACAGCCTTCGAAGGGAGGCCAATGACGAAGCCCTAGATGAACAAGTCCGATCCGACCTAGGTGACCACGTGGAGGCAGAAGGGCCAGTCGGGGCTGAAGGTGGAAACGAACCCATCACACTCAGTGACGATTTTGACCAGCCTTCTCCTGCCTTTTCGTCTTTGCCACCTACCGAGCCAACAGATGATCTGCCCCCTCCTCCGTCCCCTATCATTATTAGGGTGCATGATTCCGAGCTAGATAAGATATTAGGCGTCAGAGACGAGCTACAAAGGCGATGTGGAGGCCTCGACGAGGGAAGAGCCGGGGAGGAATGAGCTGAGGGCCTTAACAACTAGTAGCTCTACAACCCCCGGGCTGACACGTGGAATAATGAAGCCGTTGGAATATCCAAAGGGTGCCGAGGAGGTAAGCCGAGGTATGGTGACACGGAGCAGCCAAGTCTACAACTAGCATCGTATTTAATGCGATGTGACCCCTCATTCATGGCGAAATGAATGATAGTGACAAGGCAAATAAATGCGCGTCTGCCAGCACCTGCCCTTTGGGAGTCTAAGCCTACTGTCATGATGGCTAAGCATTAATGGCTGATGCACCGAGACGACGCGATCGGCTCTCCCGAGGAACTGTGCCCCCCGAGTATTCAATGCTCAGTTGATGTCGAATGCCAATCTGGGGGATTTGGGTACTCGGGGAATGGCATAAATACTCGGCATTTGATCGAGCATATATCCCATTTTCCTAGCATTCAATAGGAGGAGACGTGAGTAGAAAATACTCATTACACGAGGAATGGTATGTCAGATGTAAGATGTTCAGATGGGACTGGAGATCTTTGGCAATCATTACTAATTCAGGTATAAATACTCCTCAGAAAAATAGAAAAAGGTACGCAAACTTGAATCAGAAAAATAGTCCATTAAGCAAAACCCTTCGACCTTATACGGACTTAAGCTTCGGAGGGAATTAGCCGAGCGCTCGCCTGGCCCCTTTTTTTCTGACCCTGTTATTTCAGGTTAGCCAGCTTGGAGATCGCTATCTCATACTATTGCAAGAATTATCTCGTGCAATTTGGCGTCGTCTATAAGAACGAAGGCATTTTTCCCGGTAGCAATCTTCTGATGGTGAACATTCGATCTCAGGGTGAGGGAACAGGTGTACGGGCCAGGAACATAGAGCCTTTCCGGCTTCCAATGATTCTGGAGTCGGGTTCATTGGGCCAATCAGATGGGGTGGGGCATTCTTCGCAAAGAACGCTCCCTATGGATTAGGGCCTTGGGGGGCGTGACCTCATGGCCCATGACATCGTTGAGATGGTGGAAAAGCGGATGGACAAACGCATTAAACAGCTTGAAAGGGAAAATGCCAAAGTTCAACAACGTCTTGACGATTTTGAGCAGTCAGCAAGCACGGGTGAGCATAGTCGCGGGTTCGGCGAGCAGGTGCCTAGCCAGAACTTGTCCAGACCCCCTAGCATTGGCCCTCTAGGAAAGATTGGATTAGGCACTCACCCGAAGGATGTAACCGCCAAGGAGGGTTCTCGGCCTCCAAGGGGAAGTCAGAATCGGGCCAGAAGGCAAGCCTGTCTAGGTGGGACCTGAGCCAAGGGATACCCGAGGGCGTCGGAGCCGCCGAATCACAAGCATAGTCCATACCCCGAAGGCCTTGAGGAGAAAGATCAAAAAAGGATCCCAGGGTCCCCTTCCTTGTTCAACGCAACCATGAACCTGAGGTCTACTCCGACGAAGTTATCTCACCGTTCGTCCGGGTCATCAGGGAGGCCGAGATGCCGAAGAAGTTTACTGTCCCACAGTTCAAAGTCTATGATGGGAAAACCGATCTCGAGAGCCACCTTCGGCAATACAGACAATTGATGTCGATCTATGATACTGACCAAAGGGTGTTGTGCCGAGTTTTTCCCATAAGCCTGGAGGACACGGGCATGAGGTTGTATGAGAACCTTGCTCTTGAGAGCGTTAGGTCCTAAAAACAATTGACGAAGCTCTTCATAACTCGATTCATCACCAGCAGTAAGAAACTGAAGGACATCGGCGCTCTGTTGACGCTTAGGCGAAAAGGAGGAGAGACACTCAGANGAGCTCTCTCTTTAAAGACCACCTTCCTGTAAGTACTTCCACTTGAGCTTTTTCTCCCTTCATTTCCTCTACATTTCGTTCTTTTAGCGCCCACCAATGTCTAGAACTAGTAGAACCAGGGGGGAGACGTCTATTAGGACTAAGACTACCCACACGATGAGGAGAACCCAAGTGACTGATGAGAATATCCTATCCTTTAGGGTCAGGTACCACATCCGTGAGCCTGCTTTTGCTTTCCCCTTCGACCCCACTCACCATAGAAGGGATATAGAAAATGTGGACATGATGTCTTTCTGGACGAAGGCCATCATAGAGGGAGAGTTGACCTTCNTTGACCCCACTCACCATAGAAAGGATATAGAAAATGTGGACATGATACCTTTCTGGACGAAGGCCATCATAGAGGGAGAGTTGACCTTCCCCCTCCATCCCCTGTTGCTGGGAGTGTTGATGCAACTGAAGCTATTTCCCCTTCAATGTGGGGTTAACTTCTTTAGGATTGTGATAGGCGTAGTCACCTTAAACGCTCGGCTAGGGACTAACTTAGGAGTAGATGAAATTTTATTCTGCTATGACCTGAGACTAGTCGCTGGGGGGCGATATTACCTCCAGGCTCGAGACGCCTCAATGTATCTGGTAACCCACATGCCCGACTCGGACAAGGGGTATGTATGTAGACGATCTGATCATGCTCGGTGGCAGTTGGGAGAAAGGGACCGGGCTCGAGTACGACGAATTGTACTGCCCCAAAGTGCCGAGGGATGAAAGTGTATNCAATCTGATCATGCTCGGTGGAAGTTGGGAGAAAGGGACCGGGCTCGAGTACGACGAATTGTACTGCCCCAAAGTGCTGAGGGATGAAAGTGTATTTTCTTTTCGACTTCTTGATTTTGCTATTCTTATGTCCGAGGGACGCACTGATTTTACTTTGCTTTTGCAGAAGGATATCACCGGGATGCTGTTCAACTATTGAGGTCCCAAGTTCGGTTTGCTGACCTGCTAAGGGTTTGGTCCTCAGACCCAGTTGAGCGAGCAGCGCATACTCTCATCGGCTACATGCCGACTTACAGTGGATTCTCCCATATCCTACCTCCTTTCAACCCTTCTATTTGGGAAGACCATTCCTCGTCGAAATAGGAAGAATCCTAGGGAGATTCCGAAGAAGAGTCTGATCATCACGCTCCCTAGCCCCTTGCGCCTGAAATGTTTAATCTGCCACCAGTCACTGCTGCTACAATAAAGGCCGCCGCCGCGGCAAAGAAAGCCAAGCTCGCTGGGTTGGTCGGACCTTCTAACACTGCCCTCATCGTCCCCTCGCTTAGTTCTCCTCGGAGGCAACCGCCCCTGCCCCCGCCGCCGCAGCGTATGCAACAATCCAGGGACCCGGCCGTGCCGACCAATCTCAACAAGTCCCCACTCCGAGAGACTGACTGAGGGACAAGCGTGCCCGGAACGCCGAACAATCTGAGGAGCGCCGTGTGAAGCTACGGCATGATGCCCCGATCTCGGGCCCGTCTGTCTCGGGCGAGTGGGTTACTCAGGCCGAGACCAGGAACGGCCGCCTTGTTCTGGAAGCCGACTCTATCCTCCAATCCCCCAAAGTGGCGTTTGCCGTCGCGGGGACGCTTCAATTTGACACCGATATGGCCGTGGGGGCCATAATTGAACATTTTTGGGAATATAAACAAGAGGCGAAGAACGCCGAGTGAGCCGTAGCTGCTAAGGACGACCACATCCTTAAGGTCGAGAGGACCCTCGGCGACCAAACCAAGCACATCGCCGAGCTCATCCGCCACCGAGACGCCGTTCATGCCGAGCTGGAAAAGACCAAGGCGGGTGAAGTTGCGATGATAAAAAAAGCCGACGAGTACAAGCTGCGAGTGTCCTCCTCTGAAGCCAAGCAGCAAGAGTCCGAGTCTGTAATCAACGCTCTTACTGCCAAAGTGGACTCCTTAACAGTAGAGAAAGCGGGGGAGCAAGAAAGGCTACAATCGGAATGTCAGAGGGTGTGGACAGCCCCTCAAGACCAAATGATCCGTACTTTCGAGGAAGCCAAGAAGAAGGCTTTCAAAGAAGGTTGGGACGCTGCCCTGCACGCCTGCCACGTCGAGGTAGGCTCGGACTTGTTCGCCACCCACAACCTTCGAAGGGAGGCCAATGACGAAGCCCTAGATGAACAAGTCTGATCCGACCTAGGTGACCACGTGGAGGCAGAAAGGCCAGTCGGGGCTGAAGGTGGAAACGAACCCATCACACTCAGTGACAGTTTTGACCAGCCTTCTCCTGCCCTTTCGTCTTTGCCACCTGCCGAGCCAACAGATGATCTGCCCCCTCCTCCGTCCCCTATCATTATTAGGGTGCATGATTCCGAGCTAGATAAGATATTGGGCGTCAGAGACGAGCTACAAAGGCGATGTGGAGGCCTCGACGAGGGAAGAGCCGGGGAGGAATGAGCTGAGGGCCTTAACAACTAGTAGCTCTACAACCCCCGGGCTGACACGTGGAATAATGAAGCCGTTGGAATATCCAAAGGGTGCCGAGGAGGTAAGCCGAGGTATGGTGACACGGAGCAGCCAAGTCTACAACTAGCATCGTATTTAATGCGATGTGACCCCTCATTCATGGCGAAATGAATGATAGTGACAAGGCAAATAAATGCGCGTCTGCCAGCACCTGCCCTTTGGGAGTCTAAGCCTACTGTCATGATGGCTAAGCATTAATGGCTGATGCACCGAGACGACGCGATCGGCTCTCCCGAGGAACTGTGCCCCCCGAGTATTCAATGCTCAGTTGATGTCGAATGCCAATCTGGGGGATTTNCGCGATCGGCTCTCCCGAGGAACTGTGCCCCCCGAGTATTCAATGCTCAGTTGATGTCGAATGCCAATCTGGGGGATTTGGGTACTCGGGGAATGGCATAAATACTCGGCATTTGATCGAGCATATATCCCATTTTCCTAGCATTCAATAGGAGGAGACGTGAGTAGAAAATACTCATTACACGAGGAATGGTATGTCAGATGTAAGATGTTCAGATGGGACTGGAGATCTTTGGCAATCATTACTAATTCAGGTATAAATACTCCTNCGCTGCCCTGCACGCCTGCCACGTCGAGGTAGGCTCGGACTTGTTCGCCACCCACAGCCTTCGAAGGGAGGCCAATGACGAAGCCCTAGATGAACAAGTCCGATCCGACCTAGGTGACCACGTGGAGGCAGAAGGGCCAGTCGGGGCTGAAGGTGGAAACGAACCCATCACACTCAGTGACGATTTTGACCAGCCTTCTCCTGCCTTTTCGTCTTTGCCACCTACCGAGCCAACAGATGATCTGCCCCCTCCTCCGTCCCCTATCATTATTAGGGTGCATGATACCGAGCTAGATAAGATATTAGGCGTCAGAGACGAGCTACAAAGGCGGTGTGGAGGCCTCGACGGGGGAAGAGCCGGGGAGGAATGAGCTGAGGGCCTTAACAACTAGTAGCTCTACAACACCCCCGGGCTGACACGTGGAATAATGAAGCCGTTGGAATATCCAAAGGGTGCCGAGGAGGTAAGCCGAGGTATGGTGACACGGAGCAGCCAAGTACGACAACTAGCATCGTATTTAATGCGATGTGACCCCTCATTCATGGCGAAATGAATGATAGTGACAAGGCAAATAAATGCGCGTCTGCCAGCACCTGCCCTTTAGGAGTCTAAGCCTACTGTCATGATGGCTAAGCATTAATGGCTGATGCGCCGAGACGACGCGATCGGCTCTGCCGAGGAACTGTTCCCCCCGAGTATTCAATGCTCAGTTGATGTCGAATGCCAATCTGGGGGATTTGGGTACTCGGGGAATGGCATAAATGCTCGGTATTTGACCGAGCATATATCCCATTTTCCTAGCATTCAATAGGAGGAGACGTGAGTAGAAAATACTCATTACACGAGGAATGGTGTGTCAGATGTAAGATGTTCAGATAGGACTGGAGATCTTTGGCAATCATTACTAATTCAGGTATAAATACTCCTCAGAAAAATAGAAAAAGGTACGCAAACTTGAATCAGAAAAATAGTCCATTAAGCAAAACCCTTCGACCTTATACGGACTTAAGCTTCGGAGGGAATTAGCCGAGCGCTCGCCTGGCCCCTTTTTTTCTGACCCTGTTATTTCAGGTTAGCCAGCTTGGAGATCGCTATCTCATACTATTGCAAGAATTATCTCGTGCAATTTGGCGTCGTCTATAAGAACGAAGGCATTTTTCCCGGTAGCAATCTTCTGATGGTGAACATTCGATCTCAGGGTGAGGGAACAGGTGTACGGGCCAGGAACATAGAGCCTTTCCGGCTTCCAATGATTCTGGAGTCGGGTTCATTGGGCCAATCAGATGGGGTGGGGCATTCTTCGCAAAGAACGCTCCCTATGGATTAGGGCCTTGGGGGGCGTGACCTCATGGCCCATGACATCGTTGAGATGGTGGAAAAGCAGATGGACAAACGCATTAAGCAGCTTGAAAGGGAAAATGCCAAAGTTCAACAACGTCTAGACGATTTTGAGCAGTCAGCAAGCAAGGGTGAGCATAGTCGCGGGTTCAGCGAGCAGGTGCCTAGCCAGAACTTGTCCAGACCCCCTGGCATTGGCCCTCTAGGAAAGATTGGATTAGGCACTCGCCCGAAGGATGTAACCGCCAAGGAGGGTTCTCGGCCTCCAAGGGGAAGTCGGAATCGGGCCAGAAGGCAAGCCTGTCTAGGTGGGACCTGAGCCAAGGGATACCCGAGGGCGTCGGAGCCGCCGAATCACAAGCGTAGTCCATACCCCGAAGGCCTCGAGGAGAAAGATCAAAAAAGGATCCCAGGGTCCCCTTCCTTGTTCAACGCAACCATGAACCTGAGGTCTACTCCGACGAAGTTATCTCACCGTTCGTCCGGGTCATCAGGGAGGCCGAGATGCCGAAGAAGTTTACTGTCCCACAGTTCAAAGTCTATGATGGGAAAACCGATCTCGAGAGCCACCTTCGGCAATACAGACAATTGATGTCGATCTATGATACTGACCAAAGGGTGTTGTGCCGAGTTTTTCCCATAAGCCTGGAGGACACGGGCATGAGGTTGTATGAGAACCTTGCTCCTGAGAGCGTTAGGTCCTAAAAACAATTGACGAAGCTCTTCATAACTCGATTCATCACCAGCAGTAAGAAACCGAAGGACATCGGCGCTCTGTTGACGCTTAGGCGAAAAGGAGGAGAGACACTCAGACAATATGCCGTCCGGTATTGGAATGAAGTGAACGAGGTGGAGGCATTGGGCGCGGCGTCATTTAGGCTGGGACTGTCCCGAGATATTGATTTGTACAAATCATTGACTAAGAAGGCTCCGGTAGACATGAAAGACTTGATGGCTCGGATTAACAAATATGTCCCGAGTGGAGGAAGAATCCGTCGCGCCCGAAAGCAGGGTTATCGTGCCGAGAAAAAGGGAAAGGGAGCAACCGGCCCGAAGGGGAGGGCCTATTCCACCCCCAACTCGCCTATCCTTCCGGGGAGTGAACATGGTCTTCAACGAGCCCATTCACAAGATACTTTTCAAAATCAAAAACAAACCTTACTTTAAGTGGCCCCCGAGGATGTTTAGAGACCCGTCGACAAGGAATGCAGCCTTTTATTGTTCGTATCATAAAGATATCGGTCATTTGACGGAGGATTGCAAGGTTTATAAATCCTCCTCGAACAATTGGTGGGAGACGGACACCTCAAGGATTTCATCAACAGGGGTCGTCCCGGCGGGTCGACGAGGGAGCGAGCCGAGGTGCCAGCTGAGGTAGTACCCATGATTGATGTTATTCATGCCTGCACAGTGGAGAGGCCTACATACAACTCCCTCCGTGCCGAGTTACAAAGGGTCTCTCAAGCAGTCAGGGTGGACAAAAGGGGTGATGAGCGGCCGTCCAAGAAGCCGCAGAGCGGTGCCAAGGTTATCCAATTTTCTGATGCTGATCTCGGCGGGGTAGTCCTCCCCCACGAGAATGCATTGGTGATCACTTTGCGGGTCGAAAAGTTCGACGTCAAGAGGATCTTGGTGGATTCGGACAGTTCTTCCGAGGTAATGTACGATCACCTCTTCCGCAAGATGGGACTCTCTCAGGGGGATTTGGAACCCATAAAAATCCCCCTCATCGGCTTCAATGGTTTTAGCGCCCTGCCCCTTGAAAAAATCACCCTCATGGTATGGGCGAGGGTGGTGACCACTCCAGTAGAATTTGTGGTAGTGGACTCCGACTCCCCTTACAACACTATTATGGGGAGATCGTGGTTGCATGCAATAAAGGCGGTCCACTCATCTAATTACCAGAAGATAAAGTTCCCAACACTGCAGGGCATAAAAAAAATTCGGAGTGATCAGGCGTCGGCAAANCAATTACTAGAAGATAAAGTTCCCAACACTGCAGGGCATAAAAAAAATTCGGAGTGATCAGGCGTCGGCGAAAAGTTGTTTCTATGCCACGATGAAAACGGGAGTCGGCGGCCAGAGTCAGGAGCGTGATCCCGATGCGGTGGTTGCCAAATAGCAATCACAGAGCAGTCATCCGAGAGTGGACGAGCCCATTACAGAGCCGGCCGACCGGTCTACTGAGGCCTTGGTGAAGATTCTCCTAAGCCTAGATAGCGGTGAGAAGTACTTTTTGATAGGAGAGTCACTCAACGACACAGAGAGAAATGATATGGCCTCATTTTTACGCCATAATGTCGGTGTCTTTGCATGGACCCAGGCCAAGATGACGGGGATAAGTGCCGAGGTAATGACTCATCAGCTCCATGTGAATCCCTCATTCAAACCCGTTAGGCAAAAGGCCCAGAGAACGGCGCCTCATCACGCGAAGGCTGTGGATGAAAAGGTGGATAAGTTGTTGGGGACAGGTTCCATCAAGGAGGTACAATTCCCCCAGTGGCTATCCAATACCGTGTGCGCCAAGAAGAAAGAAAGGAAATGGCTAGTTTGTATGGATTTCACGNCCAGTGGCTATCCAATACCGTGTGCGCCAAGAAGAAAGAAAGGAAATGGCTAGTTTGCATGGATTTCACGGACCTAAACAAGGCTTGCCCAAGGACGAGTACCCCTTGCCCAAGGTTGATCAGCGGATAGATGCCACAATCGGCCACAGGCGCATCACCTTTATGGACGTTTGGTCTGGATATCACCAGATTTTCCTACATGAATCANCGGTCTACTGAGGACTTGGTGGAGATTCTCCTGAGCCCAGATAGCGGTAAGAAGTACTTTTTGATAGGAGAGTTACTCAGCGACGCAGAGAGAAATGATATGACCTAATTTTTATGTCACAATGTCGATGTCTTTGCGTGGACCAAGGTCGAGATGATGGGGATAAGTGCTGAGGTGATGACTCATCGGCTCTATGTGAATCCCTCATTCAAATCCGTTAAGCAAAAGGCCCGGAGAATGGCGCCTCATCACGCGATGGTTGTGGATGAAAAGGTGGATAAGTTGTTGGAGGCAGGTTCCATCAAGGAGGTACAGTTCTCTCAGTGGCTATCCAATACCATGTGCGCCAGGAAAAAAAGAAGGGAAATGGCGAGTTTGCGTGGATTTCACGGACCTGAACAAGGCTTGCCCCAAGGATAAGTACCCCTTGCCTAAGGTTGATCAGCTAGTAGATGCCACAGCCGGCCACAAGCGCATCACCTTTATGGATGTTCGGGCTGGATATCACCAGATTCCCCTGCATGAATCAGATCAAGAGAAAACGACATTCATACGCCCCGGGAAATCTACTGTTACACGGTGATGGCTTTTGGATTGAAGAACGCTGGGGCGACTTATCAACGTTTGATGAACAAAATTTTCAAATACCAGCTCGGCGAAATGATGGAGGTGTACATTGATGACATGTTGGTCAAAAGCAAGAGGGGGCCGACCATCTCTATGATCTAGGGACAACATTCGCCATCCTCCGAAAGTATGGCCTAANTGATATGTTGGTCAAAAGCAAAGAGGGGGCCGACCATCTCTATGATCTCGGGACGACATTCGCCATCCTCCGGAAGTATAGCCTAAAACTAAACCCCTCGAAATGCACCTTTGGAGTGAGCTCAAGAAAGTTTTTGGGATATTTGGTTACTCATCGAGGAATCGAGGCGAACCCCAAGCAAATACAAGCAATCCAGAATGTTCGGGCGCCTAGGACCATTAAGGATGTTCAGAAATTGGTCGGGATGCTGGCAGCCCTTAACAGATTTATTTTTAAGTCGTCTGATAAGTGCAAACCATTTTTTGCCAAGTTGAGGGGGCAGCTAAGGGGGTTTGGGATGAGGAATGCGGTCGAGCTCTTGAAGGGATAAAGGAGTACTTGAAACATCCTCCAACTTTATCTGTTCCAGCGGCAGGGGAGATGCTTAGCCTTTACTTGCCCGTATCTCGAGATGTCGTGAGTGTAGCATTGGTCAGGGATAGCGAAGGGGCCCAAAGACCCATGTATTTCATAGGCAAGACCTTGCTTGACACCGAGACAAGGTACTCTCCAATGGAGAAATCGATCTTGGCATTGGTAATCTCGCGCGAGGAAATTTTGACACTACTTCCAGGCTCACGCCATAGACGTCCTTACAGACCGACCTCTCAAGTCGATCCTTCACCGAGCCGATATGTCTGGGAGGGTTGCCAAATGGGCTGTAGAGCTCGGAGAGTTTGAAATCAGGTACAAGCCTCGAACGTCAATAAAAGGACAAGTCCTGGCGGACTTTGTCGNAATGGAGAAATCGATCTTGGCATTGGTAATCTCGGCGAGGAAATTTTGACACTACTTCCAGGCTCACGCCATAGACGTCCTTACAGACCGACCTCTCAAGTCGATCCTTCACCGAGCCGATATGTCTGGGAGGGTTGCCAAATGGGCTGTACGTCAATAAAAGGACAAGTCCTGGCGGACTTTGTCGCCGAGTTCTCTGCGTCCGAGCCCCCACCAACGTCACAGGATCTAACAGGGGACGTTTGGGATCTTCATGTTGATAGATCCTCGAACGCAAGGGGGCAGGGATAGGTATTGTGCTAGTCAACTCAGAAGGGTTCATCATTGAAAGGGCAATCAGATTAAAATTCAAGGTGTCCAATAACGAAGCCGAGTATGAGACGTTGCTAGCAGGACTGGATGTTGCATGCTTGATTGGGGTTAGACACCTTCGGATCTTTTGCAATTCCCAGCTGGTCATGAACCAAGTAAATGAGGACTTCGAGGTCCGAGATAGCAGAATGAAGGCATATCATGAGAAGGCAAAATCCAGGATGAAAAAGTTAGAAAAAGTGATAGTTTNAACAGCTTGAAAGGGAAAATGCCAAAGTTCAACAACGTCTTGACGATTTTGAGCAGTCAGCAAGCACGGGTGAGCATAGTCGCGGGTTCGGCGAGCAGGTGCCTAGCCAGAACTTGTCCAGACCCCCTAGCATTGGCCCTCTAGGAAAGATTGGATTAGGCACTCACCCGAAGGATGTAACCGCCAAGGAGGGTTCTCGGCCTCCAAGGGGAAGTCAGAATCGGGCCAGAAGNGATAGTTTCCCAGATTCCTAGAGATCATAATACCCACGCCGACGCACTAGCATGTCTGGCTTCGGCTTTGGCCTCGGAGGTAACTCAGCGCATACTTATTGAGACCCGAAAAAGTCCGAGCATAGACGAAGCAAAGGTTGAACAAGTGTTGCCAACCGTAATGCAAACACCCTCGGGATGGATGAAGCCTATCATTGCATACTTAATGGACGGAGTGCTTCCAGAAGACGTCAGAGAGGCCAGGAAGATTAAACTCAAAACCCCTAGATTCTAAATATCAAATGATTAACAACTATACAGAAAGTCATTCTCAGGACCACTATTGCTTTGTGTCCCTGAAGACAAAGTGAAACTCCTGTTGTACGAAATCCATGAAGGGGTGTGTGGGAGCCACACGGACGGAAGGTCTTTCGTGCACCGAGCAATGACGCAAGGGTACTGGTGGCCATACATGTAGAAAGACGCAAAGAATTATGTGCGGAAGTGCGACAAATGTCAAAAATTTGCCCCCATTATCCGGCAACCTGCTGGAGATTTGAACTTGCTAACAAGCCCTTGGCCGTTCTCACAGTGGGGGATTGATATTGTCGGACCTCTCCCGAGATCCCCACTAGGCAAGAAATTCTTGCTGGTGGCAACCGATTACTTCACTAAATGGATCGAAGCCGAGCCCTTAAGCCGTATTCGAGATGTGGAGGCGAAGAAGTTTGTGTGGCAGAACGTCATCACCCGATTTGGAATCCCCAGGGCTATTGTTTCTGACAATGGGACTCAATTCAACAGTGGCCCATTTAGAGAATTCTGCTCGAGGTACGGAATATGTAATTACTATTCTACGCCAGCCTATCCCCAATGTAATGGATAGGCTGAGGTGTCCAACAAAACCGTGCTGGTGGGAATCAAGAAGAGACTTGAGGCGGCAAAAGGAAGGTGGACCGAGGAATTACTTAACGTATTATGGGCATACAGGACCACGCCGAGGACCTCGACGGGAGAAATCCCATACGCCTTGACATATGGGGTCGAGACTGTCATCCCCTTGGAGGTAGGACTCCCAACAATACAGAGCCGAGCCGAGCCTTCGAATTGGAAAATAATGATCAAACTCTCGCTAGGGATCTCGATTTAGCCGAGGAAATGAGGTGATTGGCATCCATTAGGCTGGCGAGGTACCAAGGGAAATTGTCACAGCAACACCGGAAGAAGGTTCGAACGAGAGATTTCCAAGTCGGAGATTTGGTACTACGAAAAGTGGTGGGCAATACGCGCGAGCCTACTGTAACNGGAAAGGAGGTCATCGACATCCATCAGGCTGGCAAGGTACCGAGGGGAATTGTCACGGTAGCACCGGAAGAAGGTTCGAACGAGAGATTTCCAAGTCAAAGATTTGGTACTACGAAAAGTAGTGGACAATACGCGCGAGCCTACTGATGGAAAACTAGGTCCCAATTGGGAGGGCCCTTATAAGGTGATCTCTGTGGGGGGCATATGCGCGTACCGATTGCAAAATATGAACGGTAATGATATAATCCAACCATGGAATGTATCGAATTTAAAGAAATACTACTACTAAATCAGGNCGGAGATTTGGTACTACGAAAAGTAGTGGACAATATGCGCGAGCCTACTGATGGAAAACTAGGTCCCAATTGGAAGGGCCCTTATAAGGTGATCTCTGTGGGGGGCACATGCGCGTACCGATTGCAAAATATGAACGGTAATGATATAATCCAGCCATGGAATGTATCGAATTTAAAGAAATACTACTACTAAATCAGGTTTCAGTCTTCATGGTTGCATTAACACAAATCAGGCGCTCGGTCATTAGGGGTACGACCCCGAGGGGTATAAGACTCCACCCTTGGAGCAACGCCTTCAAAATANCCAGCCATGGAATGTATCGAATTTAAAGAAATACTACTACTAAATCAGGTTTCAGTCTTCCTGGTTGCATTAACACAAATCAGACGCTCGGTCATTAGGGGTACGACCCCGAGGGGTATAAGACTCCACCCTTGGAGCAACGCCTTCAAAATATTAACACGAGTCAGGCGCTCAGTCGTTAGGGGTACAGCCCCGAAGGGTGTAAGACTCCACCCTTGGAGCAACGCCTTCAAAATACTAACTCGAGCCAGCACTCAGTCGTTAAGGGTATGGCTCGGAGTGGTATAAGACTCCACCCTTAGGGCAACGCCTTCAAATTACTAACACAAGCTAGACGCTCGGTCGTTAGAGATACGGCCCCGAGGGGTGTAAGAGTCCACCCCGATATATACTCGATCCCGAGGGGTCCAAAGACCCAACAGCAAGTTCGACGCATTTACTTTTATGAATTCGACGTGAAGCTTTGCTACTTCAGAAGGTCCTTATTGACGTAACGTTAAGGCCATTTCCTTGAAACACGATTGACACAGGAAAGNGGTCGACGCATTTACTTTTATGAATTTGACGTGAAGCTTTGCTACTTCAGAAGGTCCTTATTGACGTAACGTTAAGGCCATTTCCTTGAAACACGATTGACACAGGAAAGAAAAGACACTTGTAGAAAAATGAAGTTCATTGCAAATCAAAAAGGGGCTTTGAGTCCCCAAGCATACAAACAGTAACTAAATTCTGTACAAAGAAGAACTACAAAGAGCTACGAAACAAATACGGAACATAGAAGTGGCTAAGGCCACCAGCTGCTAAGACCCTCGACTCATTCCTCCCCGGCTCTTCCCCCGTCGAGACCTCCACCCCACCTTTGTAGCTCGTCTCCGACCCCCAATATCTCATCTAGCTCGGTATCATGCACCCCATTAATGATGGGGGGCGGAAGAGGGGGCAAATCATCTGTTGGCTAGGCAAGTGGCAAAGACGGAAGGGCAGAAGAAGGCTGGTCAGAACCGTCGCNATTAATGATGGGGGGCGGAGGAGGGGGCATATCATCTGTTGGCTAGGCAAGTGGCAAAGACGGAAGGGCAGAAGAAGGCTGGTCAGAACCGTCGCTGAGTGTGATGGGTTCGTTTCCACCTTCAGCCCCGACCGGCACTTCTGCCTCCACGTGGTCACCTAGGTCGGATCGGACTTGTTCGTTTAAGGCTTCGTCATCGGCCTCCCTTCGAAGGTTGTGTGTGGCGAACAAGTGCGAGCCTACCTCAAAGTGGCAAGGTGTGAAGGGCGGCGTCCCANCAGATCGGACTTGTTCGTCTAAGGCTTCGTCATCGGCCTCCCTTCGAAGGTTGTGTGTGGCGAACAAGTGCGAGCCTACCTCGACGTGGCAAGGTGTGAAGGGCGGCGTCCCAACCTTCTTTGAAAGCCTTCTTCTTAGCTTCCTCGAAAGCAGGGACCATTTGATCTTGAGTGGCCGTCCACACCTCTCTGACATTCTAATTGCAGCCTTTCCTACTCCCCCGTTTTCTCTGCTGTCAAGGAGTCCACTTTGGCAGTAAGAGCGTTGATTACAGACTTGGNTTTGACATTCTAATTGCAGCCTTTCCTACTCCCCCGTTTTCTCTGCTGTAAAGGAGTCCACTTTGGCAGTAAGAGCGTTGATTACAGACTTGGACTCTTGCAACTTGGCTTCAGAGGAGGACACTCACAGCTCGTACTCCTCGGCCTTCTTTATCATCGCAGCTTCACCCACCTTGGTCTTTTTCAGCTCAGCATGAACGGNAACTTGGCTTCGGAGGAGGACACTCACAGCTCGTACTCCTCGGCCTTCTTTATCATCGCAGCTTCACCCACCTTGGTCTTTTTCAGCTCAGCATGAACGGCATCTCGGTGGCGGATGAGCTTAGCGATGTGCTTGGTTTGGTCGCCGAGGGTCCACTCGACCTTAAGGATGTGGTCGTCCTTAGTAACTACGGCTCGCTCGGCATTTTTTACCTCTTGTTTATATTCCCAAAAACGTTTAATTATAGCCCCCACCTGCTGGCTGGCCTGAAAAAGNTCAGCGATGTGCTTGGTTTGGTCGCCGAGGGTCCTCTCGACCTTAAGGATGTGGTCGTCCTTAGTAACTACGGCTCGCTCGGCATTTTTTACCTCTTGTTTATATTCCCAAAAACGTTTAATTATAGCCCCCACCTGCTGGCTGGCCTGAAAAAGGAGGAATATTAAGGAATGACAAAAAGGGTGCGGGGAATACTCGAGAATGTGTTAAACTTACCACCAGGTAGTTTTGGATAGTACTCATCAGAAGCCGATTGTCCGAGTAACCTTTGTACACGGCCATATCGGCGTCAAATTGAAGCGTCCCCGCGACGGTNACGACAAAAAGGGTGCGGGGAATACTTAAGAATGTGTTAAACTTACCACCAGGTAGTTTTGGATAGTGCTCATCAGAAGCCGATTGTCCGAGTAACCTTTGTACACGGCCATATCGGCGTCAAATTGAAGCGTCCCCGCGACGGTAAACACCACTTCGGGGGATTGGAGGATAGAGTCGGCTTCCAGAATAGGGCGGCCGCTCCTGGTCTTGGCCCGAGCAACCCACTCACCCGAGACCGACGGGCCCGGGGCCGAGACATCATGCCGCCGCTTCACACGGCGCTCCTCAGATTGTTCGGCGTCCCAGGCACGCTTGTCCCTCAGCCGGTCTCCCGGAGTAGGGACTTGTTGAGATTGGGGCCTTTGCCTGATCGGCACGGCCGNCCGACGGGCCCGGGGCCGAGACATCATGCCGCCGCTTCACACGGCGCTCCTCAGATTGTTCGGCGTCCCAGGCACGCCTGTCCCTCAGCCGGTCTCCCGGAGCAGGGACTTGTTGAGATTGGGGCCTTTGCCTGATCGGCACGGCCGGGTCCCTGGATTGTTGCATACACGACTGCGGCGATTGCCTCCGAGGAGAACTAGGCGAGGGGATGATGGGGACAGTGTTGGAAGGCCCGGCCAACTCGGCGAGCCTGGCTCCCCTTGCCGCAGCGACGACCTCCATTGTAGCAACGGTGACNTGCCTCCGAGGAGAACTAGGCGAGGGGATGATAGGGACAGTGTTGGAAGGCCCGGCCAACTCGGCGAGCCTGGCTCCCCTTGCCGCGGCGACGACCTCCATTGTAGCAACGGTGACTGGTGACGGATTAAACATTTCAGGCGCAAGGGGCTCGAGAGCGTGATGATCAGACTCTTTTTTGGAATCTCCCTCGGATTCTTCCTCTTTCGACGAGAAATGGTCTTCCCAAACAAAAAGGTTGAAAGGAGGTGGGATCTGGGAGAATCCACTATAAGTCGGCGTGTAGCCGAGGAGAGTAGGCGTCGNACGGATTAAACATTTCAGGCACAAGGGGCTCGAGAGCGTGATGATCAGACTCTTCTTTGGAATCTCCCTCGAATTCTTCCTCTTCCGACGAGAAATGGTCTTCCCAAACAAAAAGGTTGAAAGGAGGTGGGATCTGGGAGAATCCACTGTAAGTCGGCGTGTAGCCGAGGAGAGTAGGCGTCGCTCGCTCAACTGGGTCCGAGGACCAAACCATTAGCAAGTCAGCAAACCGGACTTGGGACCTCAACGGTTGAGCAGCGTCCCAGCGATATCCTTCTGCAAAAGCAAAGCAAAATCAGTGCGTCCCTCGGACCCAAGAATAGCAAAATCAAGAAGTCGGAGAGAAAACACATCTTTATCCCTCGACACTTTGGGGTAATACAATCCGTCATACTCGGGCCCGGTCCCTTTCTTCTAACTTCCGTCGAGCATGATCAGATCGTCTACATACCCCTTGTCCGAATCGGGCACGTGGGTTACCAGATACACTGAGGCGTCTCGAGCCTGGAGGTAATATTGCCCCCCGACGACTAGCCTC
>CAUOFW020003524.1:0-36589 GCA_963454935.2 Ilex paraguariensis | reverse complement strand
AAATATTTTTTGGGTACTTCATTTCCATAAATTTGCATACCCCTGCGCTGATGGCATCCTAACTTTTGCTACCTCCTTAAAAATTCTATAAGCCATTCCCATCACCACCTTCTAACTCAATATCACTACCATCGAAGCCTCATAATCACCATCACTATAAGACCACCACCATTACCATTGCTATAACAATTGCATGACACCAACATAGTTATCTCCTTTGCTACTCCAAGGGCTTTATATGCAAAATGTTGGGGACGATGGTCATGCCAACACTCATAGGCTTTGGCTATAACAACCAAGAACCAAAAGCAATAGAATCGTAAGTCATCCATGTAATCTCCACCATATTTTCTCTCTCCAGCTACTGCCATATGCTCCTTTGCCTTGTGCTCTCTTCCAAAAAAACAAGAAGTTTTCTTCTTCTTTTTTTCACCTTTTCTCCTTCACTTAATGTTATAGTTGAAGAGTTTTTACTAAGATAACAGGAAAATGAGTTTTAAAGCCATAAAAATTTCGATGGGCTTGTCATTTCCCTTTATTATTTTCTGAGTTTAATATTGCTTTCTATGACCACCTACCCAAAAGATCCCACCTCACCACACACCACAACCAGTAGTGTTACATCTAACATCCACATTATGCTTTTTTTTCACTTCAGAATGCATACTTAACTTCCACATATATCACCAAAAGCACCTAACCCCAGTCCAAACCCCACCCCCACTTCCGAAAAAAATAGAAAAGAAAAATCCCCAAAACAAATAAAAGAGTTGGTCTAGTGAAAAGAGTTGGTCCCAAAACATAATCTAAAGTTAGTTTGCTTTCAATAAATTCAAAAAAAAATTTTTTTAAGAAAAAAGAAAATTTTATTCCATGAATTAGTGAATTACAAGAAGCAAAGGAATTGAAACAATTCTAATTACAAAGAGTTCGATTTAATCCTTCAAAAGGACTAAAACCATATAACTACCAATCACAACCCAGCTGCCCAGCCATGAGAATGCAGAAACAGTCGAAGCTCTCAGACAGACCATAGGTTGCCTACAGAATGTAATTAAAACTGAACCAGCTGCTGGTAGAACTCCTGCATCATTCCAGCTTCAATGCATCAGGCATCAACTTCAACACTCCAGAAGTGTAGTATAACAGTATTGCAACCAAAACAGCACAACAGTGCAGTATAACAGTTCAACACAGCAGAGCAGCATATCAGACAGTCAAGGTAGTGCATTACACATGCAATACCTCACAGCACCAGCTAAGCATTTAACCTTCTCTATCCAATAAACAAACACAATCAGTAAAGCTAAATTCAATAAACAAAACACAATCATTGAAGTTAGTTTGTTGTCAAGTACAAAACCAAAGAATTATGACAACCTTCCATTAACTTGTTTTCCAACCAATGCTTTGAAATACTTTTATTTTTTAGCGAGTGACAAACTTTCCATAACTCATTTTTCATTTTTCAGAATGTTGCTTTATTGCTATCATTGTTATCATTGTTCTCATAAATGGGTCTCGATCCTTTGTTAGCAAAAATTCTGAGGAAAACAATATCCTGTATTATTGATAATTTACATGAGGTTCTTGTATTGGAATATCAAAGAACAGTCAATCAAGTTATAAAAACTCAATACTAATTAGCTTTAGGAAAGATTTGGAACCATGACAAGGTCCATGAATCATGGTTTTAAAGCTTACAACAATATTGCAGATATTACTGGAAAAAAGGCATTATAGAGGGTTATCGCGAGAAAGATAGGGTGTATGACATATAGTTGAATGACTTCTGGCACTTGTGGCATATTCAATATGGAGTCCAAGTTACTGCATGTTAGGGTAAGTTAATGGTTTGATGCATCACCAATTTTGCTACATGCAAGGGGGAAAGATGATTACACTATGTCTGAACTAAGCATTTATAGGTGAATAAGATTTATTGGAAACTTCATATAAAAAACTTAAAACAAAATTTGAAATCTGAGTCAGATTAAAGTGAGCTTTGTGGTAGAAACAAACTTGACAATGAAGGAATACCTGCTAAGAATTGGGTTTCATAGGTAAGGAAGTTTTAAGAATGGAGAGCAAATTATGTTATATAGCAAAACTGAGTCTTTAATTGTTCAGATAGTAACTATTCTGATGAGTTTCTTATATATTAGTTGGAAGACATTTAGTATGAATTTAGTTAACGCAAATTTGTAATGCAATATCAGAACTTTACAACCTGTTCTTGGTTTTGTGGTATCTCAATCTTGAGCTTGCATTGTCAGGCTGATTGTGTTTATAGTGACTAGGATCAAGTTACAAATTTATTGACAGTGCGAAAGTTTTAGATGTTAATTTGCCCTTCCTTGGTTGTGTAGATGTGAGCCATTCAATACAACTTTTGATAAAGTTTTAATCCATGGTTATTAAAGATATAAGGTTTAGAAGTAAAATATGTCATGCTATCGAAGGCAGTAATATAAATATGAAAATTATTCGATATTATATTATATATTGAAGGTATAAAAATATCGAGGAGACGCGCCACAGTAATGTGCTATTGGGGAGGTAATATTATCTACAGTGAAGGTTGTTTATCGTACAATGGAAAGTCTCAATATTGTATAAAGTTAAAACAAGGAACAACATATGAAGAATTGTCTACCATGTTGTACACGATAATGCAGCTAGACAATACAACATCACGACTACAACTAATATGTCGGTTTCTAATATTTTTGGGGGATCACATGCAATAGTACATCGAATTTGAAATTAAAAATGATGTCGGGATCGCGACGATGGTAGATGCTGTATTTGAGAACCGTGCACTGAATAGTATTGACTTGTACATGCAGGCAGAGTCCATCCAACAGTTTCTTCAGCCAATGATGAATGAGTATGACCCGTATATCGAATTGCTGACACAGGAGAGCATCAATCTATGTCCCAGTCAACAAGTGCATGACTTTATAGCGGATGATACTTTTACACCAGAGTTTAATTTGGGCCATGGAATTCTGTCGGCTGAGCCTTATGTGCCAGAATTACATATAGGGCCTAGTAGATGTCGATGTCTTTCGGATACACAACTTCGTCTTCCATTGCTGGTATCCAATGTCATGGTCAATCAAGGACTGAAGTCATTCTAAATTTACTTCAGTTAGATTCTCATTTGTTGGGGACCAATGGAATGTGTGCGGTTGCTCATGCGGAACACACAGACAATGAGGATGAGGAGATTACATTGGACGATGTGGCAAACCTTAATGATAATGTTGACGAAAGTAGCCCATCATTCATATTGGAAGACACTGTTTGTATGCATGAGCCATCGTCAGCCTTCTTCACCAATGATGAACTTCCCCAACTGTCTGCCCCCACCAATAAACAAGAGCTCCATTGTTTGACTCAGATCGACTTGAATTATCCATCGGCCTAATCTTTAAGGGTAAACCAAAATTGCAAGATGCAGTCAAGATTTATTCAATCAACAATCATGTTCAATTTGAGGTTGTTGAGAGTGAAAAAAAGTTATTGGCTGTGCGGAATAAAAAATATCATTTGGGGTGCAAGTGGAGGCTTTGAGCTATTCAAAAGAAAACGCACGGGCTTTTTCAAATTACCAAATATGAAGGCCCACACACTTGTGTGCATGTGTCAGCCACTCAGGACCATGTGCAATTAGATTCTCAATTCGTTGCACGCCGAATAAAAGAGCTCGTCAGGGTCGATCTATCTCTGATGGTTGTTTTGCTAATAAAACACATTGCCACTGTGTATAAGTACGATATATCGTATCGAAAAGCATGGAAAGTAAAACAAATTGTTCTAGCAATGATATTTGGTGATTGGGATGAATCATATTCTATTTGCCAAAATTTCTTGCTGCATTGCAAAAGTATAATCAGGACACAATAGTCAGATGACAAGTTGCCGACCTTGGAAATGGGATGACTGTATTTAATAGAGTCTTTTGGGCATTTAAACCGTGTATTGATGATTTTTGATACTGTCATCCACTTATAAGTATCGATGCCACATTCTTGTACGGGAAGTGCAAGGAAAAGTTGTTAATTGCTACGGGTCTCGATGGAAATTATCAGATTTTTTCTCTAGCATTTGCCATCGTCGATGAGGAAAGCATAGATACATGGGCTTGGTTTCTTTGGAGACTTAGACAAGATGTTGTCGGTGATTGTCCGGGCATATGTATGTTATTTGATCGACATTAAGGTATAATTCAATCAGTGGTTGCTCATGGTTTTGGACGGCAAACACCGTATGCATACCGTCGATATTACTTACGACATATCCAGAGTAACTTCAACATTAAGTTTCATAACTCTCATCTTAAACGTCTAGTATGAGATATTGATTCTGCATATCAAATCCGCAAGTATGACAAAATTATAGCAAAAATCTGTGAAATCAACCCAATGGCCGTTCATTGGCTTGATCAGATACAAAAGAGCAGTGGGCACTTGCACATGACGGTGGAAGACGTTATAGAGTCATGGCAACCAACATTGCAAATGTGTTCAACTTTTTCTTAAAAAAAGCAAGACATTTATCGATCATGTCATGTGTTGAAACAAAATTTTACAAAGTTGTCCAGTATTTCAATGATAGGCGTGGTTCGGCGTCCGATAGCGGGTGCACTTTCACACCTAACGTTGTGGAGAAGTTGACGTATGTTTCAATCAAAAAAGTCGATCAAAATGTTATCACTTTCAGCCGTACCACCGGAGAGGCATATGTTGTCACCAAAAAAGAGAATACACAGGTACTAAACATTTTAGACTACACACGTTTATGTGGAAAGTGGAACACCTATAAAATGTTATGCTCTCATGCGATGACGCTTTTTATAAAGAGGCATTTACACCCATGGCAGTGCGTAAATGAGATATGCACTGTTGCCGCCCATGATGTTATTTGGTCTAGTAAATTTCATCCACTACATCATGATGACTATTGGGATGCGGTCAGTGGTCCAATAATCTGTCCTAATTCGAATCTACTACAGACGAATGGTCGTCCCCAATCTACTTACATCTGAAATGAAATAGACCTACAACAGGGTCGTAGTACGTATCAATGCAGATTGTGTGGTCAACTTGGGCACGATAGACGCACATGCCCATCAAAAACGACATAAGATGTGTGTATATGTCAGTAAATGTGGATGAGTATGTAATTTGAGGCTGTAATAAATGAACACTGTTCATGTAAATAACTATGTTCACATTATTTAATGATGAAAAAGTAGTACTGTGTGTATGTCATTACATTCCTCATGGTTATATTCAATGAATATTCATTTTTTGTACTTGTTGCAGATCTCTAATTCAACTGAACTATGTCTACATCCCAAGGACCAATAGTTGCGAACAATCGCACAAAGCAACGGGTTTGGCTTTTGACAGAGTGAAACGATGATTACAAAATAGAGAAATTTACTGACCAAAAAGAGTATTATGCTGGAGTAAGACGAGAATGGGAGTTTCGTTCTACTAAATTAAACGAATTAAGCACTGAGTTAAGAGTACTTGGTATACCGGTGTCATGCCGAAGATCTCTAATGATGCAAAGGAGGTACATACAAGATTACAAATTAGCAGTTACTCAAGTTCGCAATGAGAATAATCGAATGTTGGTTCGTAGGCGACGATATTATATGGTTTAACTTACAACCGACTTAGTACAAAATGCACATGGATGAGACTTATCAGATGTAGAGTGTAATAATGTGTTAAATAATGAACAATACATATCAGATGATTATATGTCTAATGAAGAATAAACACTGATGTACTGAAGTAGAACGTAATTTGTTGTATTGACATGTATTAAATGACGAAGAATACATATTAATCGAATGTATTGATGGCTTTTTTGCGAGTGTATGTTCTTTTTTTTATTAGTGTTATATAGACAATAATTGACTGCAATGTCATTTAATTGGATTAATGTATGGAGCATAAGCAGGCGCGTGACTTAGTACATCCGGGACCTGTTGACCCAATAGTATTATACTTGTCGACACGACATCGATCCACTCAGATATGGGATGGACATGCAAGTAATATAATGAGTACAATACATATATGTATACCATAACCCACCAATTCTACCCTTTAATTAATTTTGGTATTCTTTAAAGGAATTACCCCCATTGAAGTGCTATCGGGCAGAGGCGACTATGCATCGTTTGCGACGACCAGATGATAGCGTTTTGCGGCATGTTATGACTGCCAGATTTTATGGGATACACTGTTTTGGGTTTATACAGCTGGACTACCATTTGGTCACTGCATTAGTGGAGCGGTGGAGGGTAGCGACGCATACATTACATTTGTCCATAGGCGAGGCGACAGTGACATTGCAGGACATGTCACCACTATTCGGACTACCCATTGATGGTGATGCAGTGACCAGTGTTGACACACATTGCATAGTGCATGAGTGGCAGGATTACTGTGAGGAGCATCTAGGCATTAGGCCATAGGACACTGCGTTCATTGGATCTCGACTTAAGATGACCACTCTTACTACTATATTTGTTGAGCTGCACCGAGTAGATGCTGATGCCATCGCCATTGATTAATATGCCCGTGCTTACATTTTGCTGCTCATCGAGGCTTACATTTTTTTTAGACAAGTCCCAGAACAAGGTAGGACTTACGTACTTACAGCATCTTGAGGACCTAAATGTTTCTGGGAGATTGAGTTGGGGGAGTGCAGCTCTTGCGTGCTTGTACTGTAAGATGTGTCGCGCCACAGCCCCAAATGCATCCGACATTGGTGGACCACTAGTTATTTTCCAGGTATTGTTGCATTTAAATAAATTTATAAGTCAATTGAAGGCCTACTAAGTTAAATTTTACATTTAATTTAATAGTTGTGGGCATGGGAGCAGCTTACACATATCCGTCTTGAGAGAGTACTACGCTATCAAGCAGTAGAGGTAGATAGACCTGATGTGTTTCACATGCCGGAGGGGCCTGAAGATGGGATTACTGCAGAGGTACCCGCTGCTGCGGAGGAGATGCCTGACTAGCATGACCCATTACCTAGGGGTCCGTTGCAGTGTAGATGTGTAACGATGAATTAAAATTATTATTTTTCACAAATGATCAAAATGATTTATTGGATGAGTTGCAGGTGGAGTGTGCGTATGACTTCGTATGTACACAACCCCAGACACGTCCTCAGACATTATAGGGATCAGGTAGACCAGATGCGCAATGAGTAGGTTCACTTTATACAGCAACGTAAACTATATTAAAAAGTGAAACACTTTTTACACGTACATGTAAATTGATTATTTTTTTTGTTATAGATAGTTTGGATGTCATATACTGCTGAGATCATAGCCGCCTTACTGACATATTGCACTCTTGGGAGTGACTTATGGATGACACATGCACCACTTATATGCTTTGCATTAGAGTGGCATTTGCCTGATCATGTCATGCGCCAATTCGGATTTAGACAGGGTATCCTTTAGCCATGAGACATTGGGTTTGCTCTTTATGCTACTGATCAACGTGGCAGAGGTGGCTATGACTAGAGTATTATACATTAATCGTCTGTAGATGTGTGGACCCACCAACGAGAGCATGTTATTATAGGAGAGGCACCTACAACAGAGACCGATATGAGTTTTCGTGCGTATATGGTTTGGTACAACTGTATCACTCGACGGTTGATCGGATCGCCAGTAGATCCTCCACATATTGGATTCTAGCCGATGGATAGCACAGTCGACATTTTGGTGAGATAATCGCTAAGTGCATTTGTCATTATAATCATGATTTACAAATACATAAATTATATTATGCTAATGTATGTGCATTTTACATTTACAGGAGCATACACTTGTTCAGATTCACAAGATTGCAGAAGCTGCCCTTGCAGATGGTACAGACGTAGCACATAGACATGCACCACAAACGGCCCGAGCTCTTACCTCCACTAGCCTCGAGGCGGTTCAAGAAGACCACCGTCTACATCGTACCGTCCAACCCAAACCTCTGCATATACCACACACTGTAGCGACTGTACCACCCGATGTACCTACGCGGCCTCATGGTATAGTTATACCACGATAGAGACGTCCACGCCACCGACCTGATATTCGGGTAGATGCCAGTGTCGACGCAGTACCGGAGATGAGTGTAGCAGTGCCTACATCAACACCTATTGCGCCTCAGTAGTCGCTATCCATAGTACATGTAGAGACATCATTCACATTGAGTCCCCACCATACATCATCATATACTACACCCCATTCACCACCATTGATCGAGACCTCCAGAACTTCTGAGTACCACACATTGCATGCTTCCCCTATGGTAGGACTAGGGACATATACATCAGATGTTTCAGGAGTCACATTACCCAGCTTGCCTTTCTGTCACGATGCATTCATGCCATCACCGCCCACAGATGTTCAGATTTCACAGCCATCAGATGAGGTGACGTAGGGTCATGGTATAAGAGTTTCTATGACGCCCGCAGTTGTGCATAGGTCACAGCACCGTGCTACGACTCCACTGGCCCATCTAATTTCATTAGTTCAAGGTCGAGGTCGAGGTTGAGGCGACAGATTTGGAGGTGTTTGAGGCCGCGGTGGTAGAGGACGGGATGGTCGAGGCAGAGGCAGAGGTGGAGATACTATTCCAGTTAGAGATCCGGTGTCACAGGTGTGAAATGGCGAGCCATCAAAGTTACAGGATAGGCGTTCGAAACGGCTCAGGAAGAAGCCGTCTTGTAGGACTTAGTGTTGTCATGTTTTATCATTTGTTGACATTTATTGTAACATGTATATTAGTAGAGTAGTTTGTATGTATTGTTGTTGGTTATGTGGTGGAGTTTTTGTGATTTGGTGGTTGGCTGTTATTGGTGCTACTTGTGATTGGGTGTTGGTGGTGGTAGTTGTGCTTGGGTGTTGATATGATTGTGTTTTTGGAATTGTTGTTGGTTTGATATTGTGCGTATAGGGCAAAATTTTTTGGTATGACAAAGTTTTAAGGGAAACTCTGCCGAATTTTTTTAAAATTCTTTATGTTTAAAGTAAGTATTTACAATACATACTTTAATCCAACATGTGGTTGCTATTGTTTAGAAACGTATATGTATTTTCTATATATTGTATGCATTGTTGTGTTTAGCGTAATTCTCTACTTCAATGGATAAGATAAAATAAGACAACAAACGGTACATTATATTTTAGCACTGCATAATGACAATACAGCTAATGATAAACTAATGACAATGCATTACGACAATGCATACTGACAATACATATAAACTACAACAACATAATAGTACAAACATATAAGCATGATTATAACAAACGACACACAATAATAAAACCCCTAGTGGATAAATCAACATATGCGTAAATGTTTAAAGATCCATAAATCTTCATCATGAGAAACTTTCTTCGTCCGACATTTCAACTTCAGAAACACTTTCTCCTTCCATAGACAACTGTAGGCACAAACGTGTTTCCTTAACCAAACCTTCTGCAGTACAGTCGCCTGCAATTCGGTGGAGGTTGTAACGAGTTTGCCATATTGCCATACGGTTGTTTTCAGCACGAATACGCCACAATGCACCTTCCAACTCTTGTGATGTTTCAATAGGCATGTTAATGGCAATTTGTTGTGGCTTGCGTATGTTACAAATGCATAAATCTTTACTCAAAACTTCTCTCTCATTCAAACGATATTGCCATTCCTCCCTCATCCTATTCACGGACCTCGGTGAGAAACGTAAATGAGAATTTAGAGGATAGAAGAATTCATCCTCTAACGCCCAATGATATCCCATAGTTTCAAACACTGAGCATGGACTGTAACTCGTTTATGCAGTTGATAAGTATGGTAAGAGAAGCAATACACACAATCAATTTATATTGATATTCTGGTGGTGGTCATAGTAACTGTTTAGCCAGCTGTGCCTATAATTTTTTTAAATATGATGATTTGACTGTTCGTGCAACACTTCTGATTTTTCTCAAGACTGCACGCAACACATGACTATCAGTGCTAAGTTATTATGGTTATGTAAAAGAAGACTATTTGTACATAGTTGTCATTGTTATGTCATTACCATCTTTTTAATTACAACACTATATGATTGTGTAGTCGCTATCCTTATTCACTAGTCATTGTATCATTGTCTAGTCACTATCATTATTCACTTGTCACTTTATCATTGTCTAGTCACTATCATTGTTCACACATCACTGTATTACTGTCTAGTCAGTATCTTTGTTCACTCGTCACTGTATCACTCTATACTCACTTTCATTGTTCACTTGTCACTATATCTTCACTGCAATATTTTAGTACTCAGTTCAATGAATGTAATATTAAATTAACTTACGTTCTTGTTTAAATACAACTACATAAACTGCAGTGAAAACCTTACATACACTATAATGTCAACAACGTCACCAAATGGGTCTTCTAGCCAACCTAACGATAACTCATTCCCAACCAACCATTACTATCATGAAACATTTTCTTCATTCAATTCACCAGAATCTGGTAATTACACAGATCCCACTAGAGTAACATGGTATGAAAAATTACGTTCCTTTAAGAATGAGTCAATCAACATTCATAACTCTTTCATCGAAGTCAGCCATGTGATGATTGGACCTGCAACCTTTGTTCCACCTCTAGAGTTTTATTATCATCTACCGGGACTAAGTTGGTTGAAATCTTATTTCAAGCGCTATGAGCTTGAAGTATATTGTTGTTGGCATGGAGTACGAGTGCCAGAGACACGTTCAGCTGAAATGTATGTGGAATGGTGCACAGATAGCTACGATGATATTATTGCAACACTGGCTCTTGATAATGATCAAATGGAACGATAGATCACTATTATAATAAATATAAAATGTTACAAACTTTTTGAATTATGTATTTATAATAGACGAAAAAGCACAACTTCGAGATGAAGATAAGTCTACAAGATGATACAAAATCCCGAAAAAGGTGGGACATAAGAAATTAATTTGCGAAAATTGATGTAGTGACCTTTTTGTAAAGTCTCGAGGGAATTGAGAGGTGATCAATTAGGCTAGACCCAATGCGTGAAGTGAATATATTGAGGATTCATTTAACTCAATTAAATGTCAAATTTCCTTGTCAAAGCCATTTAAATTTAGTAGAAAATTACATACCCCAAAAAAAGCAAAACAAAAAGCAAAAAAAGAAGCTTCTTAGAAAAGAAAGGGCACTTTCGTCTTATTAGCAATCTGTCTTGACGCTCCAACAACATTTGAATTTTCCCTTTTTTTGGCTTGAAAATTTAAAAATCAACTCAAATCAGCTCAAAATTAGGTACTATTATGATATACGTGGAACATATTTCAAGCAACGTTCCTGTCCGTTAGATGTTGATTTTGATCATCAGATCAAGGGATTATCCTGTGCATGCTAAACTTGAAAGATCACACAGACTATGAGTTTCTCTATCTGGGAGAGGTCTAGGTCAGGGGTGGTATATAAGCTGAATGAGTTTGAGTCCGAGTCTAATGAGCTTGTATTCTTAAAATGAGTTTACATAATTATTCAAGTTCGGCTCGCTTTATAAAAGAATGAGTTGGAGTTGAGCTCAAAACGAATCATTAGTTATTTTACATATAAATGAGCTGAAGTTTGTAAGTTTCAACTGAGTTTATGAGGCTCATTTTTTAAACGAGGCTAAAAAATTATTCGAGTGAGCTCAAATTGAGTTTAAAACAAGTTGAATTCAAGTAGTTTAGATCATTTACCATCTCAAGTCTAGGAACCGAAAAAAAAAAAATGGGTACCATAACGTCATTATATATTTTGTGAATTTTTTTTTACAATTTTTAAAGATCATTTAAAATTTTTTGTGATGACTTATGATCAATCTTAAAAATGTTAGGATCGATCGGAAGAAACTTGACTTAAAAAAGTTATAATTCAAACCTTAGAAATTATAATATGACCCAAAAATTATAAACAAATCAAAAAACTTTATAAAAAATTCACAAAAATTATAAATTTAAAAGTAAGTATCATTTTTTTTTTTTGGGTACCAGAAGTTTCTTAGTCTAGGTAGATTTGTTGTTTTGTTTTGATAATTCACGAGCAATCCGCTAAGTCAAATATGACTAGTTCACTCAAGATTTAGATCTAAGGAATTGATATATACTCACTAATGGACTTTTTGTCTAATGATACTCTTTATTTTTTAAAAATTTTGCCTTCTTGAGATCGAGGATTCAAATCTCCATTTCCCTTCCCCTCCCCCCCCCCCCCCCCAAAAAAAAAAAAGATATATATTCATCCCTTTCAATATGTCATGGGTTTAAGTCGAGTCTTTCTTGTGTTATTATATTCGAATCTTGTTATTCTAATTTATGTCATATTTGTGTCAATATTCATGGAAAAAAAAAATTAAATGTGTTACAGTGCCTAACACTAATGTAATTTATGTAATTCATTTATTATGCGTGTTTATTAGTTACATTAATTTTTAAAGTCATATTGTGTCGAGTTTGTATTGTGTTTGTGTCGGTGGGTAAAATTGACACCCTTAGCTTTGAATAATCATATATTTTTAAGGCATTTTTAATATTGTTGATTGTGTATTGTGCACAAATGAGTAGAACTGTGATTTTTAGAGGTTAGAGAATCATTGGAAGACTCAGTCAGAGCTCTTAAGCTCTTAAGAATTGAATAGATGATTAGGAATCACAGACAAAAAGTTTATAATGGTTCACCAGTTCGAAGACTCGATTAATCAACTCTTAAAAGAGTCTCTTGCTCCTAAAAAAGAATTTTTTGATAAAAAGAAAGATTACACAAGCTATTTGTTCAAACTAGTTTCCTGTTCTTCATTGTGGATAATATTTCTCTTATTTATAGCCTTCAAAGACCTTGCCTAATTTTCTGCTTTCTTTGTAACGGATATATTTGTTACGCAGCCATTATGGATAGTGCTGAGCGGTTGCGCCTTTCTTGCTTGAATGCAATTGATGAGTAGCACTCCGCTGGGTATCAGTTGTCATCTTGATTGTTCCCATGATGTTGTTATTACTGGGGGGGGGGGGGGGGGGGGGGCGACCTAACTACCTCTAATTGATCGTCATGAGCTCTGTGATTCAAACTTAGATTTGTCAAGTTGGACGGCAGAGCTTAACCTTAACCAAATTTTGAATATCATACGTTGTTATATTGTGGAACTCCAGAAATCAAGCCCTTCCATTTACGCTAAAATATTTCTGATTATATAATCAAAGTGTAATACTAATTGTTAAATTTTTTTAGAGTGTTAATTGTACCGTGTCGTGTCGCGTTTGTATCAATAAAAAATTATTTCATTTTATAACAACTCTTATAATATTATTTAAAAAATAAAAAATTATAAAATAATTATTTTCTATTTACAATACTCGTAAAATTTTTATTTTTTATTTACAATACTCATTAATTCATATTTTCTATTTATAGTATCCGTCAATCGTGTATTCGTGTCTAACCGTAATTTGATCTCTTTATTATTCGTATCAATTAATCATGTTACTTTCGAATTTTTTGTCGGAGTCGAGTTCTTGTCGGATTCGTGTTAATGGATAAAATTGACACTCTTAACTTTTTTTCTCTCTTTGAAGAAGCATACCAATTTTTTTTTTTGAGCTATAGGGTGTTCAAGCTTGCGATAATTATTCTTTCGAGATCTAAGTTGACTACCATGATTCGAGCTAGTTTAAGGACAATCATTGAAAAATAAAAGTGGCTGATCCTTAAAAAATATAAAAAATATCAAATTTAAGACCTCTTAATAACAAGAAAATAAACTTAACCACTCCCAAACATTTGTAGAGAGAACAGCCAAACAACTCGCCCAAGAAGTGAACAACCCAACACCAACCTCATGACCCAATCACAAAACAACCACACCAACCCACAAACAACTACTCCCACCCAATTCGTGACTAGGGCCACAATGATTTATATGATGTTAGATTCGTGTCGAATTTAAATCATTATTTTTCAAATATAGTGCAAAATTGAAAATTGTGCAAAACACCTAAACTTTTTGGCTTCACCACTTTTTATAAAGGGAACTTTTTTTTTTATTCGATGTTCAAAAATATTTGAATCAATTTATACACATCTCAAATAATTTAAAGAAAAACTTATTGAAACAGGAAAAAATTGTGGTTGTATAGGATTCAACCCAATTAGAGTAATTCGGAAAAGACTAGAATTATCCATAGATAGAGGGCTATTTGAGCTATCTCTTAGCATATGTGCTATTAGTTATACCCCGTGTCTAAATGCTCGATGAAACGTAAAATTCGAGCGACTAAAAAATCGATCCTATTATAATAAAGAACAATTTTTTCTTTATTTCCTTTTTTTGATTACATCATTTAAAATTATTTTTTTAAAAGAGTTGACAAAATTTTCTCACAATATGTAATTCAATCAAATTTTCTAAATATTTGTAAACTATAGTGTATGAAAATGTTTGCAATAAAAATTATGTTAAATTAAAAATTAATTAAATATTAAATGATTGAACATGTGATAGAAATAAGTGAAGTAATATTTTTTAAAAAAAAATATGTATGTGATAAAAATTCAATTATTACATATTTTATTATATAGATGGGAAACACTTTTGTATTGAGTTTTCATTTTTTTTAGTACTATATCGAAATGGATAAATACCCTAGAAGTTAGTATATTTTATTCTAAAAATTGATAAAATTTACCCAAAAAGTTGTATACATAAGGAAAAAAAATAGTCAATTTTTGTAGATACTTTCTTCTAAATAGTTAACAATCTGGTGCTTCGCGGCAAATTCGCTCTTTCATTTTACAAAATTAGCGAATTCAACTAATTTGTCTTTTTACTTATTTGTTATTACTCAACTTTTTATTTGGGAAGTATTGACTCATGCCTAAATATAAATATTAAATTAATATGATATTTGTAAACTATAATTGTCACTTTAAGACCTTATAATTAACGTATATTGAAAAATTGAATAGTTTGTCATATATTTGAGCATGATATTTATTTTATATATATTATTTTTATTAACTTTTATGGGAGAATATGTGTTTGTATATATATAATATGAGACTCTCGAAGCATTCATGCTCTCAATTTTTATTAAAATTTTCCACTTTTATGCTCTCATTCTTATTCTCGTCCTATTTTATGTGATCTAGGTCAAACCCATATGCTACGGGTTTATTTGAATATTGGATGAAATAGGATTAGATTTAATTTGTTTACCCATTCCAATACCAACCTTTTGAATTTCAAATCTTACTTATCTTGGATAATACCTATGTTTTATCCCAACTCATGTTTTGTAAGCAACAATTATAGATATGTAGAGCCCACGAATTTTATATCAAATCAAAGTATAATAAAAAATAAGAATAACCCATTCTTGTTGGCAAAAGCAAAGACACACAAAGTAATTTCGCTACTAACTATACCAACTCCTCATTTAACCCACCTCGAAATGGATTTAAGATAAACTTTGTGTAATGGCTACAATGGACTGTAGCAAATGGGCTAGGGATCATGGTATCATGTAGCAATAATGAAGTACTGTCGCAATATTATTAAATTTTTACTATTGAGGGTAGACAATGGATAGGTTGACCCATATAATTAGTATTTGCTTAGTTTGTAAGGTTTGTCCCTTGCGGCCGGTCTCAAATCATATTCTTGTCATCCAATTACTTTGGACAACCAATTGTACTGAATGATATCCCAATTTAAAGTATATTCTATCATATTCCACGATAGATATGAATTTTTAATTTTACAATACGAGATTGATTGAATGTCATAACTCTTATTTGTATTTTACTTCTTATTTGTGTTACTAGACGTCTTTTTCTTGAAGCGATTGTTACCCATCTTTTGACCACACTTACAAAAATAGGAGGCATAGGTTATGTGTATTTAGACTTTGCTTAGTTCACCAAAAACGCTAGAGTAAGGAAAATGGGAAACCACAAGAGAGAGGCAATAATCATGTACACTACTTTTTGGTTTTCTATGTCATGTGCAAAGCAACAAGAAGTAGGGCATTCAAAACCTCCAAATTTGATATGTAATCACTTGTACTCGAACAATCAAAAAAGAAAGCAAGAGGGATTGAACCCGACATAGTCCCTGCCTTTGACAGGACCGGAGAGAGAGAGTTAATCAAAGTGCACGTAAGTTAACTCGAATACTCTTGACCGCAAAAAAAAAAAAAACCGACATGGGGTTTCTTAGGCTAGACAATGAAGTTTTTAAACAAAGACGACTTCATAGTGAAAACAATCAAGTTCAAGGGCCTAAAAGCAAGAGCCAAGAGCACTGCATAGGAACTTAAATGGTCCATATTGGAACCATCTTATTTTGGATCGAACATATATTTTGGAAAAATAACCCAAATGCATCTGGGTGATTGGATCATCGGTGTTATTAATCTAACTATTCACATTCGTTTGGGAATGTACTTGGGGAAAAAAAAATCTAAACTCTTCATCCAATTTTTAGCACAAATATCTTATATACACTTAGTTAATATACAATATGGATGGTAATGGTATGGTTCCACATATACATATAGTATCCATACAAGATCCATGCATCTAATCTATTAATGATGCCTGCAGATCGAGACAGGGTTTAATTATAATCTAAATTATAGACTTCATCGAGAAATCATACAGATAGATAAATTTTGGATATATCAGTATTTTAATTATAATCTGAATTACATTGATTCAAGGAAAAACAATGGAAATTCATGACTACAGACACTAGCTTCTATGAATAAATTTGTGTGGAAGTTTGATGAATTGAGTGTAGACAAATAGAAGTAATTTTACTATTATATATAAATTTAGAAGTAAATTATTAACATGATTCATCTACTTGACCCGAAATTTCTGGGTATAAATTTAGTCTCGGGGTGTGGGCAATTACACTTGTTGAATAAATGGTCACATCTAATTATATATAACTTATATGCAATACAAAAATTGAACTCGACTACATATGATTATAAAGAGTTGTGCTCAAGTTGTTTATTAATTGAGTACACCACAAGAATTTGACATGACACTATCTGTTACCAACACTAATGTTGCATACTAAAAGGGTATACAAGTGTATAAGATTGGGTATTCTTGTGAAGTAACACCATATACCCATAGAAACACCAAGTAAGATTTAATCCACCCAAAAAAGGCTTGCACTAATTATTTGGAGGTTGGTAAATAAATTTTGTTGTAAAGTGATAGTTTGTTAAATCGAGATTGAATGGCCATGAATTTTTTTTTCTTTGCAATAGATTTAGTTCATGCAACATGATTAGTCCATTTTAACACAGCACCACCCCTTCATCCTGCACTCTAGCAATGTAGCGTGGGTATGTTGAATACAAATTGCTCATCATAATATTTTGTGAGTGTGGGTTTCACTTCTCAACAACCTATTACGTTGCTAATAGTTGCAGTGTGTGCCTGGAGAGAGCATGTGCCACACCTCGGTCTGCTATTTTTTTCTCGTTTGATTTATGGGTTTCACCTATTATCCCATTCTATAGCAAGATTTAGTTTAGTGTGTTCTAACTTTTTATAGTATCTGTATAATTCAATTTGTTGTTCTCTGCTGCATGAAGCAAACTCCAATGATAAGATAGAAAAACTGAAGATAATTGGAAGTTTTCACAGTGTCAACTCCACTTACTCTCTCCCGTATAATGAGTATGAAGGACCATATTTAAAATGGGGAAGTACAGTCGTCATGAGATTTGATGAATCAAACCATTTCATTCTTATTCCAATCTCACCTACACTTTTTTATTTGGACACAAAATAGAACATTGAACATTGATGATGATGACATTACTCTTTAACAATATGAGATGTTGAAATGCAGCCCACATAATTGGAGATGATGGTTTTGTGCATGTTCAGTTATTTGGATGCAATGGACGCGACCCCTTTATCAACTTCACTTTTGGCTTTTGTGTGAATATTAAATAATGTAAATTACTTAATTTATTGATCTAATTCACTGTGATCTTTGGATTGACTGTGAGTTCCATCAAATATTAAAACTTGGTGTTGATCAAATGGTTCCGCTGAATTCACATCATTATATTATCAAATTAGGTCAAAATTTTTAGGTCCAAATAGGATTACTCGTTCGGTATTATATGTATTATATATTCAAACAATTCATATGCAATGCACATAAGCAACAACTAGTTATATCAAAATACACACACCATTATTCAAGGTCTAAGGAAATGATATATATATATATATATATATATATATATATATATATGTCACGGGTTTAAGTCAAAAAATCATTCTCATTAAAATAATGATAATTACTTTTTTGGCCATTTTACTCTCTTAGACATTAATACGCAACCACACGGGTTTAGTTTACTGTTATTGGTGTGTTTCAAATTGGAGTGTCAATTTGTGTCGTGTTATGTTATTTTTGAATCTTGTTATTCTAATTTATGTCGTGTTATGTGAATCTTGTTATTCGTCGTGTTTGTGTCAATCCTCACAAATATTAAAAAATTAATGTGTTAACACTAATGCAGTTTATTTATTATGCGGGTTTATTAGTTACATTAATTTTTGAGATGTGTTATGTTAACTTCGTATCGTATCGTATCGTGTGTCGTGTCGTGTCGGTGTATAAAATTGACACCATTAACTTTGAATAGTCACATATTTTTAAGGCTTTTTTAATTTTGTTATATTGTGGAACTCCAAAAATCAAGTCCTTGCATCTGCCTTAAATATTTCTAATTATATAATCAAACTGCGATACTAATGGTTATATTTTTGTTGTTACAGGGTGTGCATGTTTATGTTGACTATTCCATCGAGCTTAGATATTGACCATTGTAGTCCGAACGGGTTTAAAATATGTTTTTTTAAAAAAAAGATGACTAACTCTTAGAACGTACGAAAAATGTTAAACTTGAGACCTCTCGATTACAAGAGCCCAAACTTAGCTACTGAAAGTTAAATGGTTACAATTTTTTTCTCTTTTGGAGAAGCATACCAATGCTGGTACAAGGGATTGCCCCAAACATAAACACATAGAACAGCCAAACAACTTCAGTAAGGAAGTCAACAACCCAACACCAATCTCATGACCTAATCAAAAAACAACCACACCAACCAACAAACAACTACTCACACCTAATCCATCACTAGGGCCGACAATCATTCCTATCGTGTGAGATTTGTATCGAGTTTAAATACTTTTTTTTTTGTATATAGTGCAAAATTAAAAATTGTGAAAAACACCAAGACTTTTTGGCTTCACCACTTTTTATAAAAGGAAATCAATTTTTTTTTTGGTTCAACGCAAGGGTGTCTGAACCGACTTACACACACATCGACTAATTTAAAAAAAAAATATTGAAATAAAAAAATTTGTAGTTGGATCCTCAATTAGAGTAATACAGAGAAGACCAAAATTATAGCTACATAAAGGGATTATTTGAGCTATCTCCTAGCATATATGTTATGGGAAACACTTTTGTATTGAGTTTTCACTTTTTGGGTACTCTATCGAAATGGAAAAAAAAAAACCCTAGAAGAAAGTAAATTTTATTCTAAAAATTGATAAATTTCACCCAAAAAATTATATACATAACTAAAAAAAAGTAGTCAATTGTATGGTACCGATTATTTTTTTTGATACCATAGTCACATAATTTTTCTATACCATAGTTACATAATATTTCTAATACCTAACGCTCCGGTAATTCGCAGCAAATTCGCACTCTAAGAGTGAATTATCTATAAATTAGCGTTCTCATTTTACAAAATTAGCGAATTCAACTAATTTAGTCTTTTACTTATTTATTATTACTCAAATTTTTATTTGAGAAGTATTGACTTATACCTAAAGATAAATATCAAGCTAGAATGATATTTGTAAACTTAATTGCCACTTTAAGACTTTGTAAGCAACATATATTGAAAAATTAAATAGTTTGTCACAAAGTTGTGCATGAAATTTTTGTATATGTAAGACCATCTCCACTACTTACTAAAACCATTACTCGAATTTAAATTTGAGTAAAAACAGATTAAAAACAAGATCTAGTTTTTGACTCAAACCTATACCAAATGAAAGGAGACTCAATTTTTTACATAAACCAACGTAGACTCAAATATTTACTCATATTTGAGTTTGAGTTTGGGTCAACATTGGAGATACCCTAACATGCTCTCAAGGCGTTACCCCCTCTCAATTTTTTTTTTTAACAATTTATTGCTTTTTTGCTCCCACTCTCACTCTTCCTTTCACCCAAACCCATAGGCTACGGACTTGTTTGAATTGTGGATGAAATATGATCGAATCTAATTTGTTTAGGGTAAATTGTAAGGGCTACATCAAATTAGACTTATTTGGTAAAAAATACACACTAAAAAATTTAGGGTTATTCAGTACTTAATTTTGATACTTATTTGTATCCAAATACATAATTTGAATTTATCTATTTTATTGTGACATTTTTGCCCTCTATTAATCTATGTGTATTTAATGCACCACTTTTTTTTGGAAAGTGGTGCATTAAACATCTCCTAGTTTTATGAGAGAACTTTAATACATATATATACGTTTTTATATATACATAAATATTTATATGTATATATACTTATATATGTATGTATGTATATACTTGTTGTTAAATCTCTTCTCTAAATTTTGAATTATCTTTTAATGCACCTTGATTCATGCATTTTTTTTAGAAAGTGGTTTTGTTTTCAAATTAATTTAATATCCGAATAGTGTAATAGTGTAACAATAACAGTGTAACAATAAAAGTGTAATAATGTAACACTAACAATGTAACAATAAAAGTGTAACACTAACAATGTAACAATATAACAATAATAGTGTAACAAACTATTTACACAAAATATTGTACTATTATATTTTGTCAAACATATAGTTTCATACAATTTCATTCAAAATAGTCCATCTCCGTTTTGAATTTGTTACCATATACACAAAACTACTGAATATTGTTTTTGTTACACTGTCTTTGTTATAGTGTATTTATTACACTGTTATTGTTATACTATTACATTATTCAGATATTAAATTAATTTAAAAATAAAACTATTTTCCAAAAAAGAAAAAACGCTTGAATCAAGGTGCATTAAATATAATTTGAAAACAACACATATATATTTGTTATTAAATCTCTTATTTAAATTGTGAATTATCTTTAATGCACTGTGATTCATGCGTATTTTTTTTAAAGTAATTTTATATATATATATATATATATATATATATATATATATGTGTGTGTGTGTGTGTGTGTGTGTGTGTGTGTGTGTGTGTGTGTGTAAATAAGTATATATATTCGTATATACGTGTATATATATATCAAGGTGCATTAAAGATAAGAGATTTTAAATTAAATGACCTTAAAATAGGTATTTATGTCTTTGTAACTTAGTTATATACTTTTTTTCAAAATATTTTGTTCTATATACTTTTTTTCAAATAAATTTAATTAGGTGTACCGACTTCCAAAGAACCCATTTGTTTAACCATTGCAATACCAACCTTTTGCATTCTCATGCTTTATCCCAAATTCCCAACCCATGTTTTGTAAGCAACAATTATGCACATGTGGGAGGGAACCATGAATTTTATATCAAATCAAAGTAAAATTAAAAAAATAAGAGTAATGCATTCTTGTTAGCAAAAGCAAAGGCACAAAAGTAATTTTGCTGCTAATTATACCAACTCCTCATTTAACCCACCTCGAAATGGGCTTAAGATAACCTTTACATAGTGGCTACAACGGACTGTAGCAAACGGGTCACAGATCTTAACATTATGTAATAGTAATGACATTGTATTACAGTATCATCAAATTTTTACTGTAAGGGTATCCAATGGATAGGTTGACCCATATAATTGGTATTTGCCTAGCCTTTAGGGTTTGTTCCTTGGGATCGGTCTCAAATTATATTATCGTTATCAACATACTTTGAGGGACCAATCATATCGAATGATATCCCAATTTAAAGCATATTCTATCAAATTCCATGTTAGATATCAATTTTTAATTTTACAATACGAGACTGATTGAATGTTATAACTCTTATTTGTATTTTACTTCTTATTGGTGCTACTAGACGTCTTCTCCGGCCCCCAAGTGATTGTTACCTATTTCTTTTTCTTGAAGCGAATGTACCATCCTTTGATCACACTTGCAAAAATGGGAGGCATAGGTTATGTGTATTTAGACTTTGCCTACTTTTCCAAAAATGCTGAAGTAAGGAAAATGGGAAACCATACGAGAAAGGCAATCATGTACACTAGTTTTTGGTTTTCTATGTAATGTGCAAAGCAACAAGTAGGCATTCCAAACTCCAAATTTGATATGTAAATCACTTGTACTCGAACAATCAAAAAAAATTTCAAAGGGTAGTTAAAGTGGTGACAGATATGAGTTGTAAATTCAAATGTTCTGAGTTCGAATTTTGACCATCTTTTGGACCAGACCACAAGAGATTTATCCCTCACGAATATTCTAGTTCTGGCGTGAATGACATGTCTTTGACCAAATCGGAAAAAAAATTAATCGAGATAGACGTAATTGACCCGAACACTCTGACCGTTGGAAAAAAAATAACTTATTATAGATAGTTACATAGTCATAGTAAAGGACTTTATTTTTTCAATTTGATGAGAACTTCGTCACATTATTACATGAGAGCAAGAGGGATTGAAACTGACATAGGGTTTCTTAGGCTAGTTCATGAATTTTTTTCAACAAGGACTTCAAAGTGAAAACAAGCTGAAGTGTCTAAAAGTTAGAGGTGTCAATTCGTGTTGTGTTGTGTTTTGTTAAGTGACTCGCGTGTCGATATTTCATGCCGTGTCATTATTATTTATCTTTTGTTTGTGTTAAGACCCACGAGAAAAAAAATTTATTTATTATATTCTAATTGTCAAGTATTAATTTAAATAATTTATCATGAATATTTATTAATCGTGTCAATTTTAAAGTCATGTCATATCGAATTTCTATAAATGGGTTAGAATTGACACCCCTAAGTTAAAGGCAAGAGCCAAGAGCCCTGCATTGAAGCTTAAAATAGTACATATTGGAACCATCTTATTTTGAATAAAACATATACTTTGGAGATGATAACCCAAATTCGTGAGTAATTGAATCACTAGTCTTATTAATCTAACCATTCACATTCGTTTGGGAATGTACTAATGGAAAAAAATCTAAACTCTTCGTACAATTTTTAGCACAAATGTCTTTTTTGCACTTTTTTTTTTTGCTATTGTCTTTTATGCACTTAGTCAATATATACAATACGGAAGGTAATGGTATGGTTCTACATATAGGTATAGTATCCATACAAGATCCATACATCTAATCTATTGATGATGCCTGCATATCAAGAGAGGGTTTAATTGTAATCTGAATTATAGATTTCATCTAGAAATCTTAGAGCCAGATAGATTTCGGATATATCAGTATTTTAATTATAATCCGAATTACATTAAGCCACAAACCCAAAAAAATTGTTGGAAAGTAATATTGATCTTGGCCTAATATTGTAATAGGCGTAATAGTTAATGGGCCTTGATATCTAAGCTATATGTAGGGGTGTCCATGGGTCTGATTGTCTATAGGTCCCGTTACCCGACCCGAAAATTAGGTCTAAAATCCAATAGTTTGTCCGAGTTTGAAATCGAGCCCAATATCTTTCAAAAAAGAGTTTTGGCCTACCCCTAAACCCATTGCCCGGCCTAATAGTCCGTCTACAAAAAGTTTGTTAAAATCAGGTCCAAGATCCTGCCCGCCCAACCCAAACAAGCCCAGCCTGCCCAAACCAGCTTGAATAGCCTACCCATCACATTCTTTTAAAAAAAGTTGGATACATTAAATTTAAAATTTGAAAAAGATAGATCGGTAGGTAGGTGTCAACTTAGTTAAGATGTGCTCATTCTATTATAATGCAGTTATTTCCTTATTTATAAATAAAATTATTAATTATTTATTTTTTTGTCTATTTTGACTATACTTTTAATTTAAAAATATAATTTATAAAAATATTAAGTTATAAAAATATTTATTATTTTTAAATGAAATTGTATATAAAAAATCCATTTAATAGGCTTGCCCGCAAGCCCACCCAACAAGCCAATAAGCTTGCGACAATAGGTTTGCCTACAAGCTTGCCTAGTGAGTGACGGGTTGGGTTGCAGGTGGCCTACCCCTACCTGAAGTCCGGCCCAGCCAGCCCGATAACTCACCCAGATAAGGGCTTGGGCCTAACTTACCCAAGCCCAACCCAAAAAATATTTTACGACCCAAGCTTGGCTCGACTCATGAACACTCCTCCTAGCTATATGTTTAAAGTTGACACATTTTCTAGTAGTTTCTTGTGTAGAATATTATAACAAAGACTTGTACGAAAATTTAGGGCCTGTTTGGTATGTGGGGGGGGGGGGGGGGGGTTTGGAACATGAGTTGGGCAATAAATGTGACGCCCTTAAAACCGGGGGTCCTGTTGACCATTCGTCAACTCGCGAAAATACCCGTGAATATCGCGTGCCTCGACATCACGTCCATCACATCCCTGTAACCGGAATCATAACTTACACATATAACCTGTGTTTTTTTAATCATTTAATTTAACAGAGGTCCAATAAGCCTCAATATACCTCATTTAATGTCCATTTATATCGTTGGAACTAAAGAAGACAAAGTTCAAAAGGTTAGCAAAATAATTTAAAAATCTAAGATTTTAAGAGACAGTACCGGCACTGTGTACCGATACGATTTGTCTTCTGTACAGACAGTACCGGTATGCTTTTGAATTGAAAAAATTCGACATTTGAATTTACACTCTGTCCAGTTTTGCCCAAATTCACCTGTTGTCGATTATAATCCATTCCAAAACCTACATTTTTCATCCAAAACATGTATAAGGATATTTTCTACAATATACTTGATTCATACAAGTTCTATTACATGCTTTTACATAATTTACATGTCAAAATGACATTTAACCAAAGTTTTTAAAAAACTTGTTTCCAAAAGCCACAAATCGGTTTTTCTTCATCTTTGAGGCCCCGAATGTGAGTCCTCCACCGGTACGAACTCCGCACCTGAAATGTGTTCCCGTATAGGGTGACCCAACGCCTAGTAGAATATTTTCTACAAGGGCTACTCCCCACCTAAGTGCATATGCAATATTCATATACAACATTTTTCAACAACAATCATTCCAATCAATATTTAAGCAAAACAATGTTTGAATCAACATGTCAAGCCATGATATGAGATGAGACCCACTCATACAATTGAACCCCGAGCCTTCACCAACTCCCACTACACAATGCAATGTGCATGTGTAATGAATCCGTCAATTGACGAAGAATGCATCCAATGATTATTTAAAATAAAAGTGATGCATTTGTAAAACCAAATCATTGTGGATGTTACCCATTAAGTGGATAATTTTATAAAACAAACTCTTGTGCCTTTGTTGGGTAATGGATTTTAGAATCTCACCGCCGGCTCCGTACGCCTTTCTACACATTTTGGACTTGCACCGACGGAGTGTATGAACCAGTAGCCGGGCCTTGCACCCGAGGACGTGTCTAGAACTTATTGTTATACCCGACACAAGTTTTTTTTTTCATGCATCCGTGGAACTCTGTTGAACCGAGGTCAAACGGTACTGAGCCCACTTGTCATCCACCAAGGATGGTGTTTGACCCAAACCATGCACTCACACCCATGAAATGCGATGTGTTCTTTGTGTATAATGCAATGTAATGGACCATTATACTATCAACATCATGCTCAATGTAATGAATGCCAATGAGTAATTTTTAAACTACATGTCTACATGTTCCATGTAAATTCATATCATAAGCATATAAATTTCATAAATCATCACAATCTCAATATCTCAATGAGCACATATTAACATTTCTTTCCAACACATTTACTAAACATGTTATACATCATCATGTCATAACAACTTAATCCACACATAGTCATTTTGGCAAACACCTTCAAGACAACAATTCATATTATCACAAGAATTTTCACCTCATTTACAAAACATAATATAAAACATATAGCATGCTCATATAATCACTTTTCCCATGGAATTACCAAACAAACAATTTTCACATCACAATTTCGAGCTAGAAAATTCTATTCCAACCCATTACATACATATTTTCTATACACATTTCACCCATGTCATAAACATAAATGAGTGAAATACATATTCCCTTTTAACCCACACATTTTCATATAATACTACAAGTGGAAAATGAACCAAAGTAGGAGAACCCCTACCTCTTGAAGCGTAAAATGATGTTGGAAAATCCCAAGAACCCAAAACAACCTTGAATCCTTACTTCCCTAAACTCTTGTTTTTTCAACCTTTGGTGAAACTCGTCGTTTTGGGTGTGGTTGTGTAGCCCTCGGCGAGGAGAACAACTTTTTCTCTTGGCCCGAGTGAATCCGAAGCCCGTAGAGTCGTAGATCGTAGAGAGAAGCGGAGAGCTCCTCCCTTTTTCCCTCTCTTTCCCTCTCACGTTAACCGGCTGAAGAAATGGGGGGAAAATCTGATTTTTTTGCCCTATTTATACTCTTAGGATACTTGGTCCACAACGCGCCACATGATCCTTTTTCCCAAGTCTGTTTTCATCCCGAAACGATTAAATTTTGCTCCGGCTCAAATTCAAATTAATTTTATTTTAATTTGTTTTAAATTATTTTTTAACTTTCAAAATTTTATTGAAAATCCCGATTTTTGGGTCATCTAAGACTTGACCGTCTCACAAAACGCAAAAAATTTGACTATTTCGAAATCCAATGAAATTTGACATGGTAACTAGATTTCGCGAGACAAATCCAACGGTGAGTTCCGTATTATCATCCGAGATCTAGAAAAATTTAAGTTTTCAACCCGTACTATAACGATAAAATTTCCGTTTTGCCCTTGTTTATACAAGTTTAAATTTATCGAATTTTACATTCTTCTCCCCTAAACTCATGTTTGACAAATATACTTCTAGCCTAGGGTTTAAAACCCAGCCCGGTTTAGGCCTGGTCATGAAACCCATAAACTTGGATTTCATGAAACCTGGGGGGGGGGGGTTGGGTGGATTTCATATGTGGGTTAATGAGTTTAACATACAAATGATATTTATACCTCATATATCTTATATATCCAAATTGGTTAAGAGGCACGATAGTCATTCATATACAAATATATTATCATAATAATCATATATCTCTGTACATACCAAACATAGATATGGACAACATTAAATATTGAATTTCATCTGTGAATCTCATATTTGGGTTTGGAAGAGTTTGAATAAGGCAATCCAAACCCCTCACGAAAAAATACCAAACAGGCCCTTAGAGATTTATTAACAAAAATAGTGGAAAAATGGTAGAAGCTTACCTTTGAGCCCTATATAAATCGATCTTTGTGCAACCATTTGAGCAACCCAACACTTGAGATCCAAGTATTAATTCATTTTCCTCTCTTCTAAAGACCTATAATTCGGAATGGAAGAATCATTCGAATTTTAGTTGCACCTCAAGGGGCTTGAAAATGGCTAAGAAGCTCACACAAAATGTAAAGAGACTCATTGTTGTTGTGACACCCCAAAATTCGGGTGTCCGTTGATCGCCCATCAACCCGTGGATATTGTGTAACTCGATATCACACCGTTCTGTCCCATTTACCGGGATCCCTAATTTAACAAAGTTCGGACAGAGTCTCCTTTGTACGGGGAGCTCTACCTAAAACTCAACTTGTACAATATACATTCACATGACCCATCCGAAGCCCAATATAACACAATGACCGAACCGGGTTTATTTATAAGTAAAAATTGACCACATCGGGTCCATTTATCCATACTCCTATAAAAACATGCAAGGTTATATTAAAGCAGTCCATATGAGTTCAATTACAACTCTCTTACATAACATTAAATGTCAAGCTAGTTTGCTCCAAAAGTTTTACAAAAGGGGTTATAAAAGTCACAAGTCGACTTTCTTCACCCTTGTGGCCCCGAATGAGAGCCGTTCATCGGCGTATATCCCGCACCTGAAATATTTTCCCATATAGGGTGAGCCACACCCAGTAGAGTAAGTCCTACAGAGGCTATTTCCCACCTAAGTGCACTTGCAATGTTCACATATAACATTCACCATTCACACAATTATTCCAAACAAGAATATACATGTTCATGTTGGAATCTACCATGCCATGCCATGAATAAAATGAGATTCACTCACGCACATCAACCCTAGTCCTCACCGGCTCACTCCACACTATGCAATGCAAGTGTAAAAATTTTTGTCATTGATGAAATATATCTAATGATCATCTTTGAAGATAGAAACCAAGTGTTTATAAAACCAATTCATTTCTGAATGTTTCCCATCAAATGAATCACTTATATAACTAAAAATCATGTGTCTTTATTTGGGTAGTGGACTTTTGGTGTTACACCGTCGGTTTCATACATCGATACACTTTTTTGGACTTGCATCGTAAAAAGTGTATAAACCAGTAGGCGGGCCTTACACCCGAGGGAGAATCTATCCTTTCTTGCTATACCCGACATAAGTTTTTCGTGTATGCAACCGTGCAACTCAGTAGGATATTCAACCCCACTTTTTCGAGTCCGCCCATCAAAACACCAAGTATGGTGATTGATCCAACCATGCACTCACACTATGAAATGCGATGTGTTCTCCATGCATATACAATGTAATGAACCATTGCACTACCAACATCATGCCCAAAGTAATGAATGTCCATTGAGAAATTTAAACCACATGTCTACATGTTCCATGTCAATTCATATCATAAGCATATAAATTTCATAAATCATTAAAATGTCAATATTTCAATGAGCACATATTAACATTTCTTTCCAACACACTTCATCATGTATCATGGACAATTATATCATATGCATATAACCTCCAAAAATTTATCACAATGTCAATATATTAATACACATATATTAACATTTTATCTAACACAATCCATAAACATGTTACTGCATAATTAAGCAATAACACACTTAATTCTCAAGGCATAAAGTAAACACATAATATATCCACAATGCCCACAAAACTACCCCAAATTCGGCCACATAGCACCCTCAAAACAAGCCACAAAACAACTCCTAAACTGGTCACATAGAAGCCCCAAATCTAGCCCCTAAAACAAGCTTTTTAACAGCTCATATACATCCCATATATAGCCCATAAAACAGCTCACTTATAGCATATAAAATAGCTCATATACGGCCCATAAAATAGCCCATATACAGCCACAAAATCGCCCCAAAATAGGCCACATAGCATCCCCAAAAATCAACCCAAAAGGTAGAAATAAAACCAAAGTAGGAAGAACCTGACCTCTTGGAGCATAATAGAAATGGTAGGAAGCTTCAAGAACACCTCTAAAGCCCAAAATCTTGATTTCTCCAAAATTCTCTCTTTAGATCTTCGGTGAAATTAGTTCTTTTTGGTACGTACGCGTAGCCCTCATCGAGAAGATGAACTTTAACACTTGGCTCGACGAATTCTGACCGACGAAACTTCAAGAATCGGCGAAGGAAGATTGGTTTTCTCCCTTTTCTCTCCCTCTTTCTCTCACACGTTTTTGGTTGAAGTTGTAGAGATATTTCTGTTGAAATATCTCATTTTAACCCCTATTTATATTTTTGAAGACTTGGCCCGAGTCGCGTCACACGCCCCTCATTTATTCGAGTCTGTTTCGATCCGAAATAATTTATTTCATGCCGGTTTAAGTTTAAATTAATTTTATTTGAACTTTTATCCAATTATAAGGAATTTTTATAAAAAAAATCATTTTTAGGGACCTTAAAAAGGTTATTCACCACCCAGCCGCCTTGAACCACGTGCAAAAATTCGACTATCTCGAAATTCGAAGAAATTTGACAGGATAACTAGTTTCTGCGACACGAATCCAACGATGAAGTATGTTGTGTTATACGAGCTCTAGAGAATGCGTATTTCAATTCCGTATTGTAGTGACAAATTATTATTTTGCCCTTTGTTGGAAAAAGTTCAAATTTTTCTCGGGTTTTACAGCTGTAGTCATAGGCAGAGCTATATATGGTTCAGGCTGAGCAAGTGCCCCCCTCAAAAAAATTTTTAGTACTTAGATATATATATATATATATATATATATATATATATATATATATATATATTATATTTTTATAATATATCATTTGTCCCCTCTAAAACTAAAGACAAAAATGCTACGCCTACCAACTCCACCCAAAACAAAATTAAAAAACCAAGCTCACGTAAAATAAAAAAAAAACTATGGGTCCATATTGTTGAAATCTGAGTATCAAACAAAAAATTAAAACTTAATCACGTTAAATTACGACTCAAATAGATTGAGTTGTGACTCAATAGAATTGAGTTATGATTGATCCCCAAAACTTGGGATAGATTCCAAATTGTTGAAATTTGGCATCGATCCAATTTTTTAATTGATTGAGTTGCCAGTTGATGATGGTGTATCATATCTTTTTAGTTTTTAATGAGTATGGTATGAGTTTTAGATTTTTCTCCAATTCTTGTAGTCAAATAGAGAATGTTGAGTAGTATTGTAAAGACAAATAGAACAATGAGACACATTTTTTTATTTTACTAAGACTTTCTCCAAATGACCTTAATGTTATTATTTATGAATTTTTGCAAGTAAAAGTTTCTTCAATTGACCTTCATTTAACTTCTTCTTTTTTTTTTTTCGAGAAATCACTACTATTTTTATTTATCTGTTAATTGATTTTAAATTTTTTTAAATGAATTGCTAAATTTTATTAAATGAATTGTTAAGTTTTATTTACAAATCGCTGCAAATGACCTTAATTTTATTAAATTTTTTTACTATGTTTAGCTCTTAAATTTTAGTTTAATAATTTTACTATGTTAATATATAAGTGTGTTTGGAACATCATTTATTGAATAAATTTAATGAATTGTTAGTGAATAACTGATATTTTTTAATTACAAAAATGACAATTAACTACATTTTTTTACGACGATGATAATTAGTCATTTTTTGTACCTATACAATATGTATTATTTTTTGGCATTTTGTTTTTGTACATATAATAAATTTAAATATAATTATATTGTGTGATTGGTTGAAAAGAAAAAAATTGTAATGCATAATTAATGTGCTTATTCTAAACAAAATTTTTGTCTCTACCCCCGACTATAGTGGACAAACACTCTTCCACGGCCATGAAAACCTATATTCAGCAATTTAACACAGTAAAAAAACAGAATAATATCATAGTAAAATACCAAAAATATATTGCGGTTAATTTGCTAAGGAATTCGTGGGCAGCCCACACGTCCCTGTTTTGATCTCCCCAACTAGTTAAAAATGCAAAGAAATTTGGGAAAACGGAAGTGTGGAAGACTCTATTTCAAAAACACTATCGTTTTAAAGTTCTCTTTGTGTTTCTGAACATCTCTGAAGTTCTCAGATTCCATTCGTATTGGAATCTCGCACACGAAACTTGACACATGTAAAGCGTGTGATCGAGATCATGTGTTTTAGACGGTGAACAAATGCCTTGAAAACAGTACTATTATTTTAATTCAACTATTAGATTTGGATAAATATTGAATGATTTTTGACATAAAAGTATTGCTATATTCGTCACTCCATGTTGTACACATATGACTAAATTTGTAGTAAAAACTAGCTTTTGTTGAATTACTTGTGTACACCACCGAGCGTTAGATCAATTGGTGAGGGATTGTTCTAGTTTAACCAAGGTCTCGAGTTTGAGTCTTGGAAACACAACTGCGTTTGGTAAAGAGAGCTTTGCCGCCCTTGTGGTCCTACCCGGCTCGAATCCGGATTAGTCGGAGCCCAAAATGACTTTCAGATACCGGATGGTCTGACCAAAAAAAGAATTACTTGTGTACTTACAATTAGTATCATTGTTAACAAATAAATTTAGATTATATAAAATGTTATTGTGCGCAAGCTACTGAATAAACTCATGATAAACGAAAATCTCAATACGAATTTAGACTCAAATTTAAGGTTAAGTAAAAGAGGTTCAAAAAATTTGTTCCAACATTTGACTCAAACTTATATCAAATCAAGAGAGACTCATTTTGTTACTTAAATGAAGCGAGATTGAAATCTTTAATGATGAAATTTCACCCTCTTTTAAAAATTCAACAATCATCTTTATTCTTTTTTAAATTTGGGTTTCTCTTTCGTTAAATTTGAGTTTGTTCATTGAAACTCTTTGTATTAAATTAAGCTTTTTACTCAAATATTAATTTAATTTTGAATAAAAATTTGAGTGATGATTAGAGATATACTCTTTTCCTAAGATCGTGAGCACCAATATTCTAACATCTGAAACCAGCTTTAACTCTACTTCCAAGTTCCAACCCCTGATGATCAATAACACAATTAGGTCAACATAACTCCAAACAAAAAGAAAATAAATGGTGACAAATTGGTATTTCACTTTCAAGAAGGCATTGATATTTTTCACAAAAAAGTGGGATGAACTTTTTATTTTTTGGAAAAATTGTAAAGGGGTATACAAAATTAGAGTTATTTGTCAAAAAGTACACAACTCTTAATGTTAGGTTATTAAATCCTTATTTTTAGAACTTAATTATGTCAAAGTACACAATTTGATTTTTTTTGTGATTTTCTTTGGACATATTTGTTCTCCCTTAAATCATGCATATTTCTTTTGACAGCTAAAATTTTTATTTTTTTGACCAAAAAAAAAAATTAGATTTTTGATTTTGTTTTATTGTATTAAAGATTTCCTAATATAATGAAAGAATTATATTATCACAAGATTTGCATATAATGTTGATTGTGTATATCTCTACCATTTTAAATTTTAATTTTTTTGTCATTATCATTGTCAATAAACATCTCTTTTTCTTCTCCAAATTATCAGTCATTAGCGTTCGAAACAGCTTAAATATATCATTCTTATTATTTTCCGACGAATACGAAAAAGTTCAAACATATCATATTTCTTCTTCTACAACGTTTATATATTATCAGGTTGAACTTATGTTTTCTTTCATTTTTTTTATGTTGTTCGTTCCACAGACTGTTAGTTAGTTTCGAGTTTTTTTTTTCTTCACAGTTTTCTTATTCGTTTCTATTTATTGTATTGAGTGGTCACTTTTTTTGTTAACTTTTCATCTTTTAAATGATTATTTGTTAATTTTAATATTTTAATATTTTTTTTTACAATTTTTTTTTTGAATATTGAACACGTTTTCTTCTTCTTCTTCTGTATGTTGTTTTCGTGGTAGTTTTCTTCGAGATTAACAGATGCTATGTATTTGTTCAATTCATAATTATATGGTGTATGTAAAATTACTTTATAATTTGAATTCATATGAAGTTATAATTTAAAAGTGTATCAATACAGTATGACATTAAAGGGTTTTTAAAATTAAATGTTTAATTTTTGGAAATCCACAATCATAATATCAAATACATGTGATTTATCCCAGCAAAAAATCAATTATAATCACCAATAGAAAAAAGTGTTCAAGAATTATATGATTATGCTATATTTACAAAAATTTAAAGTGTATAAATGCAGTTTAGCAAAACAATATATGAGTAATAGAAACTAGAGTTTAAGAATTATACAAATCTGAAGTATATCAATATAGTGTAGTGGTAATAGAAACTAGAATTTATAGTGCGACTTTCTAAGATAAGATAATTAAATTCTTTAATTTTAGTTGTCAAATTTCAAAAGTTTCCGAAAACTATGAAATACATCCCTAAAAAAATGGAGAAGATTTATTATAGATTTTAACTTTTCTAAATTTTAGATATTTGTTTTATTAGAACTTCTATATATATATAAGGAAACTTAATTTACAATAAAAGGGTATTTAAGTATTTTTGTCTTAAGTGAACTTTTTGACAAAATATTTTTTTTATGTACTTTTTGACAATTCAATTAAATTTTGTGGATCGGCTTCCAAAGAATCCTTATTTATTTGGTTCAATGGTCAGGTCGTCATAAATGTTCGGATCAATTTACGCGCATTTCGACTAATGCCATATCTAATTCAATCAAATGCAAACTAATAATTGATATCACAAACTAATTATAAAACACCAAATAAGATTGATAAACTCTACTATTTTAATATGTTATTAGATAATGTGGTTAATTGTAGTTATTAAAATAATGAGACTTACTAAATAAATATATTATTTATTATAATTAATTAATGACAGCATACGACATTAATAATGTGACGTCACTCTTCCGTTACATTGAAGATGCCAGCTAACGACGATAAGTGACCAGGTAACTTTATAGAATATAGATTTCGGGATGAATACTTAAATGGATACACTATGGAGCACAACAGTTTCAATGGTGAGTCCTGGCCCGAACCCAAAGAGGACACCCCACTCGAGCCCTTCCCCAGTGGTCTTGAGCCCATCCTCCAGAAACTTTCCTCAGCTCATCTAGTATGAACAACACACAAGCACTTGTCAAGTTTCCACACACACTCAGCACATGCCTCGCGGCCCGAATCTTATCGGGCTTGAGGCCCATTCTCCACTCCACGTGATCAATAATGGCTTTTACACCCTGGTGAAAAGCCCAGAAAATTGAACTCCAATCTGATATTCCCAGGCCCAGAGGCTGAAATGCCTCAACAAGACTCTTCTCAATGTTGTTTGATATGAGATTTGGCACATCCTTACTGGCATGGAATGTGAGGCCTGCCTCACAAAGGTGTAGCTTGAGGGCATCTTCACTGTCAGGTATGATGGTTTGGGCTGTTGAGACTAGCACAAACAATGGCTTTTCGACCCCGGCCACTGGGCTTGACCCAACTATAATAGCAGCTGCACCATCCCCAAATAGTGCTTGCCCAATAAGGCTATCAATGTGGGCTTCGTTGGGCCCTTGAAATATAACTGCAGTGATCTCCGAGCAGACTACTAATACACGGGCACCATTGTTATTCTCCGCTAAATCATTGGCAATTCGGAGAACCGTGCCACCGGCAAAGCAACCTTGTTGGTACATCATGAGGGGCTAAGGCCGAGGAGTTTGGTGAGTTGGTAGTCGGCGCCGGGCATGTCTATGCCACTGGTGGTGCAGAAGATTAGGTGGGTGATCTTGGACTTGGGCTGACCCCATTCTTTCATGGCCTTTATTGCTGCTTCTTTGCCAAGTTTTGGTACTTCTTCAACATGTCTTGCCTGGAATTGAGTGAGTGTGCCATGAATGAGCACATGTTTGGATTTTCTCTTAAAAGTTCTTCCGTCAAGTGCATGTAACGCTTCTTGATCATAGTTTTATCACCTGAAATGTCCACCAAACAATGAGTAAAAAAATCAACAATATTTTACCATGATCAAGTTGCTTAGATCATGATCAGATAGGGTCTGTTGTTAATCCAGTGACATTCTCTTCATGCACACATGAATACAAGGTATGCGTTATAATTAACCTCTGATGGTTGATTTAGTAGTTGAAAAAGAGTTGAGACATGAATCCCTACATTTGACTGTGTAGTTTCATTCGTCGCATAAAACTCGAGTTCAACCGATATATAGTTTACACGTGAAGTTGAGATTTGTGTTGTAATTACAAGTTCAAAGAGTGCATAATTTTAAGGATCGATTTCTTAGTTGACTAAGGTCATCCCTTACTTCATTCCTTTGAAATGGCGGGGTAGTTGACAATAATAAGTAACGTTCATTCTCTTTGATAAGCTGCCTCTTGAATTACGTCTTCCCGCTATAAAGACAATAGCCATATGTTGTCTAGGTGATATGGGAAATGGATGTGTAGAAATTATCAAGGATATCAAATCTTACATATGCGCCTAAACTTATTTTTGAGCTCCACCATATGCTCACTGTTTGTGACCCGGAAATAGTAATCTGGAAATGTGGCTTGATCCACACAATTTGGAGGAGTTGCTGTTCCTGTCGCCATGATAGTTGCTGCTCCTTCACCTCGTTGAACCTTGCGAATTTCGTGGATGGTCACCATTTTCTCCGGTTAAAACCTAGGGTTCGACTCGTTTACTATAGGAATGCTGTGGATCAGCTGCTAGGAGAAGAAGAAGAAGGTGTTGGATTGTGGGTTTAACGTAAATCAAATGTTGAAATGATATGAATAAATAGTAAGCTTGAACTTAGGCAAAAGGCCTAGGAAATCACATGTAACATAGTACCCTATTTGAACTGGTTCTATTCGTAGCTACAAGCTATGACAGTGAAAATTGATGGGACATTGTTTTAGAATCAATAAGGAGCCAACAACACTTGTTCCCGATGTCGACATGGGGCATTTGGTGTGCTCCCTGAATGACACGCAGGGCGGAACCACTTTTGAACCAAGGTGGGCATTGTCCTCTATAATT
>CAUOFW020003523.1:0-36598 GCA_963454935.2 Ilex paraguariensis | reverse complement strand
ATTGAGATTTTGATCTTTAAGGGTGCACATTGATACAAATTTCTATCTTTAAGTGTGCAAATTGAGATTTTTGATCTTGAGGGTACGAAATTAAAATTTTAACAATCTTTAGGGTTTAATTTTAATTTATCAATTAAGACCAAATTTATTCAATTAATATTAAATTTTATCAAATAATATTTAAATTTTATATATGAATGTGAATGTATAAGAAGTGATTGGTGACATTGTAGAAAACAAACGATAGCAAAGGAGTTAGAAATTGATGGGATTTTGATATTGACTTTTCGATATAATTTTTATTTTAGAAAATCATTTTCAACTATAAAAATTATAAAAACTCGATTATGTAACCAAATGAGTGATAATATCATGACTAATATTATAACAAAGTTATTATGTAACACTTTAAAATTATAAAAATTTATTGGGATAATATAATAATAGAAATCACACTTGTTGGTTGGTGGGGAAAGGATTGAGGGTATTTTAGTCTATTTACACAATAAATGGTAATTTTGGTATTTTCACAAAATATTTAATCAAATCATTACTTTATCTATTGGCAAAAGCAAAAATTACTCTTAAGGAGGTGTTATTGATTTAAAAGTATAAGCCAGAAGGGTGTGAGTGAAGTTTCATAATCAAAAAAAGGTGTTATTAAATTTAGACCTAACTACAGGGGAGCGAATGAAATTTTCCCTCTTCCTTTGTAGTAGCAATAGATATGAGAGACACTAACCACCAAGCCAAATTTATTTCTTGGTTTTTCTTTGTTTTATTCAATACATTTTATTTTAATTTTTTTCTTTACAGCTTACTTATTATTTATTTAAATAAGACTCATTATATATAACTAAGTCCCTCACTCAAAAACGACGAATGATATATAATTTTTTTTAAAAAATATATATATTATAGGAGATCTCAATCTGTTTTAATTACTTACAAAATCTGAGTCTTTTCTCTACCAACACCGACTTCAAGAATAAACTAAGACGTGAGTAAGTGAAGTCCAAAATATATTCAGAAGCTACGCCATCCGTGAGACAATAACCAATGTAAACAAACTTGGTATTTACCTAAATTTGTAGCATGCTACTTCATGTGAATCTTGAGGGCTCTGGGCTAAATTAGAGCAGAATAAACATGTAAAGGCAACAGAGTCCACGAGCCCCATGTGTACCACTATGGAAGTAAACCAGGTATTGCCCTGCTGTGGGCAGGCTACCTAATTTTGGTAACACTTAACTATGTACTGCAATCAAAAGTATAATAAGACCATAAAAGGCAGTGTGGGTTATTTTTTTTTTTTTTTGGATCTCTGTATTGCAGTTTAATGTCATCATTGTCATGAATGCAATCTAAATTTGGGATGTTACAGAATTTGCAATATCACATGATCGAATTAAGTATGCAACTTGGATGGGACATTTTGATTTGGTTTGACTTAATTCATATTGATTTTTCATTCATTATTAGCTTTTTTTTTAGAATTATTGTCAAGAGTGTCTAAATTAATCTCCTTCTCTGATCCGATAAAAAATAGAATATCCATTTCACAGGATTAAAAAATTTATAAGAAATAAATCCATCATCGTCTGACGTCAAGAAATTACTAAATTTTGAATTTAAAATATCTAAATTTACAAGTTATCCTTACATTAGAAACTCATGGGCACTGCCTAGTTTGAATTGGGACAATGTTCAAAAGCCATACTTACAAGATAAAAAGGAACTCATACACCGCCAGACTTTTTGGCCTTTTTTAAGACAGAAAATTCCCACTTTGGTCCTGTGCCAGGGCTGGTAAACAATTCACACGGTTCAAGTTTGGCTCAATTTTGACTCGTTCATATTATAAAATGAGCCGAATCGGAACCTCATTTTAGACTCATTTATTATTCAAGCCTAGCTGAGCCAAGCCTGACTTATTCGCGAGTCAGCTAGTTTTTCCCGTTTTGTACATAATATACATGTAAATTATTACAAATCTTAGCTTATTTCAATAAAATTAGAAAAAAAAATTATGTTTGTATATTTTTATTGTGGTTTAGAGATATTTTATGCTCTGATTTGTGTTAAAATTTATATTTATTTATATTTTTGTGAAATTTTTTATTAGGTATTTGAAATTTGTAGATTTGAAATTTTTTTTTTTTTGAATGGCTTGTTTTTAGCTCAAGCTCGGCCCATATTCACTTTAAGTTGAACTTAAACAATATTTTGAACTCAATATGAAAGCCCGAGCCGATCTTTAGCAATCTTTAAATAACACGAACCAAGTTTGAGCATAATCAAGTTCAAAAGACTCGGCTCGATTAAAACCATCAAGAGAGTTGGTGGCAGGTCAAGGAGATTAGGAAAGCTTTAAGAGGACACATTATAAACCCTTAGTAATGGCTAAACGGAGAAGTCAATGTAAATTTAGACACCCTGTAGTTAAAAAAAAAAAAAAGACACACCATAGGCGTTGAGTAGGACTACCATTGGTAAACTGACAAAACTACCCTTGACCAGTTTCTTTTTCCCTTTCTTTAATTTGATGTATGTATAACAGCCCAGCAATTAATATGAAAGAAACTGAATACACAATATATATTTGTGGGCCCATAGCTTAATTAAGAGATCCCTTCCTTTGGGCGGAGGTATTATTGCCTTTATCTTTCAATTGACATTGGTGTATTAATTGCCATCCTCCTCGTTTTAAAAACAACACGTTGTATTTCGATTATTAGATGACCTATGTCCCAGAGAAAAGTGCGCCCCCCCCCCCCCCCCCCACCCGAGAGCTCAGCAGATTGACATTCTTTTTACTATATTTTTTTTAAAAAAAATTATTAATAAATTATTTATTATTAATTCAATTAATATTCACTAAATAAAAGTGAATCCTCTCCCAATATACGATATATAATTGAATTAATAAATTTGACACATAAGGTAAATATTGATTTTGCATAGTGAATAATTATCACTAATAATTAAATACTATTGAAATGACCAACTTGCCCTTGAACATTTTATTAAATAAAAAAAAAGTAAATATGAGCTTAAGGCCCAAGCAGGCATAATAATTAGGAAGGTGAATATTATTGAATTTACCAACTTGCCCTTGAACATTTTTGATTGACCAAATAAATACTCACTTTTTTTTTTTTTTTAATTTCATATAAGTGTGCATCTTTAGCAAGTTTTATGTGGTTTTTATTTGGATGTTACGTGTCAACAGTAAAAAAACGGCTGTATGTGTTAAATAGCCCTCATTAGTCCAATCAAACTTTGTTTTAGGTTTCTAAATGTCCGGGGTAATGAATTAAGAATTAATTAACCTACGAGAAGATTGAGGATATAAACCTCTTTTCTTGCACGATCTTAAGAGAGAAGAGTAAATTATTAGGCGTAACCGTTACATTATGTAAATATTGCTGACATGGTGTAATCAAGTAATAAGATAAAAATAAAATAAGATTCACTTTGTATCATGGAGGTGATTATGAATTTTAGTGGGGGTCCATTCATTAATTTGTTTACTTATTAGTAGACCGTTATACCAGTTGACACTGAAGACATAGCGTAATGATTACACTCAATATCTTTTTGAGAAATTTGGAGGCCGGTCCCTCTTTGTGGGCTTATTTGGTGATAAATTCATCTTAAGTTCATTTTTATCTACATTGTCCAAAATATTTTAATTAGTTATATTTAATTATAACAAATTTAAAAACAAATAATTTCTAAATTTTAAAAATTTAACTAATATTAAAAAATTTTCTCTCTCATATTTATTTATATTCATATATAGAATTCCTAGACCTAATGGTCTTAAACGGATCGAATAGAAAATTAACATTAACTTACGGAATCCACAATAACGATTCTTAATAGAGATATACAACGAAAATCTCCACTAGAAAAATACCGAATATAATCACAAACTTGATTCCTAGTAGATTGGAGATAGATTTTTCTAGAAAGTGAGAGATATTATAAGCGTGAATAAGAGATGGGGTCTTTCAAGTAAATTATATCCCCCCTCGCTGGTAACCAACTGTCTCACATTAAAATAATCAGTAACTATTTCCTTCAATCAAGGTAACTTCAAAGAAACTAACTATTTGTTAAACATGTTTCCTTATACCTAGAACACTACTTTCACAATGAAACTACTCACTAACCTAACCAACATGTATTAGGTATTTTAATTAGGATATCATTATCTCAAAACCCAAGTCTGTAACTTGTTAATTAAGGTCCACATGTGAGTCCTATTAAATAGGTTCCAACATTCTCCCACTTGGACCGAATTGACAAGGAAGTTGAAAGAAAGTAATAATAATAGTAATACTTATATTTTGAAAATAAGTAAATATTTGAGTTCGGTAAAATTATGCGAGTTCTTTATCAAATTATCCCAACATAAGTGAGCTTAATTTTATTCTTGATTACTTGAGCCTAGTAATATGAACCATAGTGGATATATGTCAATAAATAGTTTACATCCTTTCATGATCACAATATCAGCAAACCCTCATAAACAAGACATTAGGCTAATTTTCTTTACGAATGGATTTCCCGTAAAGTCCATTTGTTTCTCAAAATTTTCTACTAAAAACATATTCATACCCCCAACAAATATAATAAGGAGAATAACATAATGATGTCATATAATAAACTGATAATGTCTTCAAATGTGCACATATAGTACATTAGGCAATAACATTATTCATTAGACCCATATGATCTACATGATCTTTGTACAATCCTATAGCTATAACTTTGGTCATAGGGTCTGCCACCATAAGCACAGTGTTGATCTATTTAACTGACACATTATTTTCATCACATTTCTCCTTTATGACAAGGTATTTAATATCCATGTGCTTGTTACCATTAGATACATTGCCATTATTTATTGAGGAAACGGTTTATGCATTATCACAAAACATCTTTATAGGCCTTGAAATAAAATCAACAACAATCAACAACCTTAAGTCCAATGACAACCTCCATAGTAGAAGCAACTGTCAATTTTTGTTTAGTACTTCTTCAAGAGAATGCACCATTAGAAAGCAAAAATATTTGTTTTGATGTTGATTGCTTGCTATCTAGGCATCCAGTAAAATTAGAATTTGTATATCCGACAACCTCTGAAAAATCAAATTAGCTATATATAAGCATATAATCTTATGTTCCTTGTAAATATCTAAGTACCTTCTTTGTAGCTCTCCAGTGATCCAAACCTAGGTCACTCTAGAATTTGCCCAATACATCAACTACAAATGCAATGTCGAGTCTGGTGCAAATTTGGGTAGACATTAAAGTCCCAACCAATGATGCATAAGGATATGCTCTCATCTGCTCCCTTTCAAGCTCATTTCTAGGAGATTGAGATTTACTTAATATGTCATCTTTAAACATAGGTGCAGGGCTTGGTTTGGAGTTTTTCATACCATACCTTCTCCAACATTTTCTTGATGTAGGTCCTTTGAGATAGATAAAGGTTTTGTCTAGATCCATCCCTGTGAACCTCTATACCTATGACATACAAGGTCTCACCCATATCTTTCATTTCAAAATAAATGGAGAGAAAATGTTTAGTCTCAATAAGCAATGTCAACTCACTATTAGCAAGCAAAATATCATCCACATATAGGACTAGAAAAATGAATCGACTCCCACTGATTTTAAGGTATATACAACGTTCAACGACATTTTCTACGAAACCAAATGAAGAAATCACATCGTTAAACTTAAAATACCATTGACGAGAAGAGTGCTTAAGTCTATATATAGACTTATTTAGCTTGCAAACCATATTACTCTGTCCCTCTGAAATAAAACCCTTAGGTTGTTTAATGTACACTTCTTCTTCCAGATCTCCATTGAGAAAAGTTGTTCTTATATCCATTTGGTGAAGCTCCAAGCCAAAATGAGCCACCATTTGTCATAATTATCCTCAAAGATTCTTTCTTAGAAACAGGTGAGAAAGTCTCATTGTAATCAATGCCTTCTTTTTAATGAATACCTTGGCAACAAATCTAGCTTTATATCATTCTATCTTTCCTTTACAATCTCTTTTGGTCTTATAAACCCATTTACAGCTAACTACTGTGGCACCAGGAGGTAGTTCGGCTAAATTCCAAACATTATTTTTATCCATTGAGTTCAATTCTTCCTTCATGGCATCATACCAGTTGGAGGAATTCAAACTATTCATTGCTTGTGAGAAAGTAGTTGGATCATCACACTTTCTAATATCAAAATCGGACTCTTAAAGCTATACAATATAATCTGATGAAATTGCAGATTTCTTAACTTTTGATGACCTCCTTAAAGTTTCTTCTTGTCCCGCTACATGTGATGGTGAAGCAAAATTGTCAGTGACAGTGGGTTCAGTTACAAATTGTACATTAATAGTTAACTCATCATCCATCAAATTATTATGAATAATAGGATGATGAATCATTACCAACTCATCTGAAATTTGCATAAAAATTGGATGTTCCTTAAAAATAATATTTTGTGGTTGTATACTCCCACTGACTTGGTCATTTTCAAGAAATTTTGCATTCCGTGTCTCTACAATCTATAGAGAATGATCAGGATGATTAAATATGTATCCCTTGGACTTCTCTGGATAACCAATAACTTAGCCACGTATAGTTCTAGGGTCCAACTTTTTCTCTTGGGGGTTATACACTCAAGCCTCAGCTTGACAACCCTAGAAGATGTGCTAAACTGGATTTTCTGCTTATCCATAACTCAAAAGGTATTTTAGGGACAACTTTAGTAGGAACCATGTTTAGAATGTACACAACAGTTTTCAAGGCATCACCCCAAAAAGTAACTGGGAGAGTGGAGTAACTAATCACACTCCTAACCACCCCTATATGACCTCATGGTTTTGATCTTTTTGTCAAGCTGTAGCTCTACCTTTGTTTTGAAAATCTTTAAAACATCTAAGGCTTGGTCCTTATAAAACAAGAGGTACAAACAACTGTATCGTGAGAAATTGTCTATGAAAGTGATGAAATATTTATGGCCTTTAAAACATAGGGGCGTGAATGGCCCACGAATATCTGTATATATGATACTCAACACATTCAACCTTCATATGACACCTTTCTTGAAATTGTTAGTATGTTTACCCTTAATACAGTCTATACAAGTGTCAAAATATGTGAAATCAAAGTTTGGTAAGATCCCATCATTTACCAATCCATTGATTCTCCTTATGGAGATGTGTCATAATCTCCTATGACATAAAATTGAAAAATTTTCATTCAAAATGCCGCGTTTTAATCCACAATGTTCTTTATCGTGTAGGGATAGCAAAGATGTTACAAAAAATGTATCTAGAGATAATTTAAATAAATTATCTTCTATAATATCATTACCAACCACAACATCATTCAAATACAAACTAATAGACGAAGGTCTAAACATAGCACGATACCCCAAACAAACAAGTCTAAGTATTGATAAAAGGTTTCTAGAAAAGCCAGGAACATAGAAAGTGTCATGTAAATATATGATGTGGCCAGCCTTTAGAACAAGTTTGAACATCCCAACAACTTCCAAATTTGACAGCATCTTATTTCCTATAACAATACATCGTTCACTTTCCATTGGGGCCCTTTTGTCCAACAATTCCTGCATGGTGTTACATATATGGACAGTTGCACCAGGGTCAATCCACCATGTATTATCAAGTACATTAATGAAATTTGATTCATAACACACTAAAGAAAGAAAATGTACCTTCTTCTCGAGCCATTTCTTATATTTGATACGGTCTTTCTTTGCATGTCTTTTTTTCTTGCAGAAGACACACTTGAAGTCCTTTTTGCCTGTTGATTTGCCTAACACCTTCATGTTCTTTTTCTTAATTGGAACATGGTAGCTGCTACTACTTACTTCCACTTGTCCTTTCCCTTTATGAGAGATCAAATGGACACTTTCTTGCTTCTTTTGCTTCAATCTCTGTTCTTCATCAACAGATATGGTCAAAAGCTAATTCATACATCATTTATCCTTATGTGTGTTGTAAGATATCTTAAATGGAGCATACTCCGAAAGTAGAATATTAAGGACAAAGTGGACAAGAAATATCTCAGACATGTCAAATTTCAGTAATTTGAGTTGAGCAGAGATGTCACGTAATTTCATAATATGCTCGTGTATGTCACTATGACCATGATAATTCAAAGAAGCAAACTTTGATATCAGGGAGCTAGTGAGTGCCTTTTTAGAGCTTACAAATTACTCATCAACTTCAATTATGAATTATTTAGCAGTTTTGAAGTCCAGAATGGGGCCTCTGATTTTCCTTGAGATATGACTTTGCATGAGTAGGAGATTGAGGTGGTTAGACCTCTTCCACTTCTCATGCAATTTTTTCTCCCTAGGCGTACTGAAATTCCGTAGGGATAGGTGGCCTATCCTCACGAAGCGTCGTGTCAATCTCCATACACCTCAAAGTAAATATAATTCTATCTTTCCATTTCGAAAAATTTGAACCATTAAGCAAAAGAATATGAGATGCAGATTGAGACATAAGGCTAGGAAGTAAAATTGCAAAATAAAACATTACATGCTTGCAATTGACACAAATGCTAATAATCACACTTAAACTTTATCCAAATTACTAACTCATATTAGCAATTTTAATGATAAATCACTTTATACAATATTATAATGATTTACCTAACGATGAAACTAACGGCATAAAACATCATAAAAAAGTAGAATTCAATACCTTTGGGCAACAAGAATTTAACTTGGTCACAATACCTCAAACCATTCACCTCACCGATCACTTATGATATAATAACTTCCCTTTGAGGTAAAATCATTATTTAATATGGTGCAAGTGTTCAATGTCATGGATAAACAAAATTCTTTATTGATAAATTTTTTTATATTTTAAAATTATGGAATGTTTTGGCTCGTCACCATAAAATTAAAATAAATATAATTTTATCAATCATAAGTTTTCATACACAAGATGCTTTGGCTTGTCATTATATATAAAATACTTCGAATCATGATATATGAATAAATAATTTTATCCATATGAATCCAGTAATTAAAATAATTAAGTTTGGCCTAAAATTAAATTCGGATAAAAATAAATAAAAAAACTTCATGGCCAAAATGCCATCAACACACTGGCACATCATCATCAAATAGGACAAACATACTATTAAAAATATATATATATTGATAACTTTTACGTATGCGATATACTCATCGACTATTCAAAGTATCAAACATTTAAGGCATTCAACTTTTCTGTCTAGCAATAAGAATTTAACAAATATTATCTCATCAATCGACAAAATGTCATATGCCACACAAAAATTTTTAACAATAAAATAATACTAATTCATCGTACTTTCATGCTTTTGTCCAAAAAGTAGTTCACATGCATTCAAAAGAAACACAAGGTCAAGCAGGAATCACAAGGTTCATGTGTGACCGATGACAATCAACACAACGTAGTATATTTATCGAAATTTCTTTGCACAATTTTGATAATAGAAATCACAAAAATTCGGTAACTCATATGAATAAATTAAATTCTAAAAACCAAATCCCATGACTGAGCTCTCATACCAATTGTTAGACCTAATGGTCTTAAACAGATTAAATAGAAAATTAACTTTGACTCATGAGATTCATAACAATTATTCTTAATAGAGATATACAATAAAAATTTTCACGAGAAGAATACTGAATATAATCACGAACTTGATTCTCAATAGATTGAAGATAGGATTTTTCAGAGAATGAGAGATACTGTAAGTGTGAATAAGCGATGGGGTCTCTGAGGTAATTTATTTCCACTTCACTGGTAACCAACTTTCGCACGTTAAAATAATGAGTAATCGTTCCCTCCCATTAAGGTAATTGTCAGGAAGCTAACTATTTATTAAACATTCTTGTACCTAGGACACCACTTTCACAGGAAACTATCAACTATCCTGACCAACATATGTGAGGTATTTTAATTAAGATATTATTATCCCAAAATCTAAGTATGTACCTTGTTAATTAAGGTTCATATGTGGGTCCCATTAAATAGGTTCCAACAAGAATATGACTATTTATTTCTCTCTCCCTCATATATATAATAACATTAAAAACAAAAAATAGTAACATTCAAACACAAAAAATAATACCACTTAAACACACAAAAAAATATTAACATTCAAAAATAAAAATAGTAATATTGAATATTAATCTTTGAAAAAAAATAACAATAGGAACATGGTCAACCAAAAAAAATAACATTGAATATTGATATTTCGGAAACATAATAACATTCAATATTAATAATAACATACTCATAAAAAAATATTAACATGCTCAACTAAAAAAATAGTAATATAGAAAAAAAAAAGTAACATGCGTATAACATTCAATATTAAATTAATCATAGTCTTCTTTGCAAAAAAAAAAAATGAGAGAGAGAGAGAGATAGGGGGAGAGAGAAATGGTAGTAATGTCAAATTTAAATTTGAAATTCAAATTTTATGGAAAAAAAATATTTCTTTAAGTGTGAATCAAGGATGACCGTTTAGGAAATTAATTTAATGTTGAAAATTGATTTTTAAATCATTAGGATATTTTGGAGTTTTAAAAAAATAGTAGACTTAACTATTTATTAGTAAAATTAAAAATTGACTTATCTCTAAATAAGTTTTCTTGGAGAACTAAATTCATTATAAGTTCCTTAAAGAGGACTCAGCCTCAATTTTCACTATTTTTTTTTTTTTGGGAGCGAGAGAGTACTCTTCAACACCACATATCTACACAAAAGGTTTAACACTTGGTAATTCTTTTTTTTTTTGATATTGAAAAAAGGGGTGGGGCATTGGATAGCGTCTCGAGACCATTCCGATAGGCGTTCACTGATGAGATCACGAAGTCCCTAACCACATGAGTTACTTCTATCGAGAACGAATCTAGCTAGAATAACATAGGGTCAACTACCAGGTTCCAATGTGAACTCCAAGACTCGAACCAATAATTTCGATCGATATACTTACAAAAAAAAAATAATATAGTTTTATGTTTAATATTATTTTTTTTATGAACACACATAAGAGAATAAATGTAATTTTGAACATATATACTTTACTTAACATAATATTACAGTCACAAGAGACCAAAAGCACCAACAAAAATTGAAATTTTGGGACCTACAAATTGATATATGTGAGATTTGGGATGAGAGATTTTAATTATAATTTGGACATTTTCGGATGGGAGATTTTAGTTATAACTTGGACTTTTTGGGATGGGAGATTTGGGTTACAATTAAATTTGTCACCTTTGTGGTTGCAATTTGATGATGGATGGTACCCGTTAAAAAAAAAAAAAGATTTTAGATGGTAGATAATCATGGGCGGATGTATGTAGGGCCAGGGGCCACACTCAAATTTTTTTCTTATAAATATCTATAATTTAGCAATTGTTTTAGATATAAATAAGTTGTGGCCACCTTTAAAATTGACTTCATAATTTGTATATTTGTGTTGTGTGTAATTGGCGTCTAATTGATCTCTAACATTCTAAAATTAATGATTTAAATTATTTCAATTGAATTCTATAAGTGTTATTACGCTTACTTCTTAAATTCTTGTTTAATAACATTATGATTTTGATATAAAATATAAAATATAAAAATAAGCCAAGGTCAATTTTTTAAGATTGATGAAAAACAGTTAGAGATAAATCTATTGTTTGAATCGACTCTCAATTGAAAAAAATATATATAATTTATCTATTATATCTCTATTGTATGACTCAAGTGTAATTTGTTGTTGATTTCAATATAATCATTTGGTAAAAAATAATATTATTTGGTAAAAACTATGCTATTTAACTCAAATCTGTAACCCAAACTTATATCTCAAATGAAGGAGACCATTGGGCCAGTGAGTCCCATTTAAAAAATTGATGGAACCCATTAATCTAATAGTCTCCTTTCATTTGGGATATAAATTTGGATTACATAGCATTTTCCATTTGATAATAACTATTTCATTTGCATTTAATTTTTTTTTTTTTAATGTTTCGCTTGTTATGAAATCTTTTGTATAGACGTTTTGAATTTTAATGAAATTTAGATTTATGATCTACATCATTCTATTGTACACAAAATTAAAGTCATCTTTGCGAAAGTCTACGGTCATTAATGACTTAATGTTATAGAGTTTGGCCTAGTTAAAAGTGCCCACCCTTCAATTAATTTCTGACTCCACCTTGTAAAATTCTTATTAATTCATTTCATTCATTATGAATTGAAGTGAGGCTTTTACGTATGCAAGTAAGTCATTCATCTCGCATCTATAATATAAAATATGATAAATTTTAACAAGTTTATCTGACGGTCTCAAATAAATTCATCTAACGACCACTAACATTTCTCACAAAATTATTTACATTATATCGCGCTTTCAAATACAGGGTTACCCTAGTATTACATAAAGGTCCACTCTAATTTATTTTTTTTTCCAATTTTATTAAACAATATATATAGAAGTGAGACTTTTTATTTTTATACTATCCGTCTCAACCTATCCTCAAATAAAATTGATGATAAATATAAAAGAGATGATTCAGGAAAAAAAAAATTGGGTATAACCGTTACATCATGTAAGTAATGTCACGTGGTGCAACCGTCAAATAATAAGTAAACAAATTAGCAAATATGTTTCGCAAAAATTCAACAACCACTCAGACATGTAATACATAATCACTCTCATGTTATTTTATTACTATATTTTATTAAATAATTACACCCAATATTTACTCAGGATCCAGACCGAAATCCAGGGGCAACCATGTCAAACAAAATTAAAATTATTAGCATCAATGACAGTAAATAATTAATTAGCTTATTCCAATTTCATTTAATTCCAGTATGAAACCGGGTATAGACTTAATTACGAATCTGCAAAAACAAAACCCACTCGCCAACACTAAAACATTTTAACGTACTCGCGTCCACAAGGAAGTTAGTAAACGAGTCAAACCTATTGTAGCGAGTACACAACAATTCGTACTCGAAGCATTGAGGAAAAGTGATAATATATTTATGACATCATTGGGGGTAGGGTGGGCTTTGTATTTAGGAAAAGGATAGAAGTGGAAATATGAAAAATATTTTGCATGAAGAACTCGGAAACAGAGGCCAGAACAAGGAGACGCTTGGCGTGGTGTTACAACCATCTCTCACCAATTGTTACTCTCCCCCTGGTCACCAATTCATCTCTTTCCTTCACTTTACCAAGAAAGACACAGAAAATCACACCAAACCTTAGACAGATAGCAAGATATATATTTTGCATGTAGAGAGAAAGAGAGACAAGATTTAAGAGAGAAAGAAACAGAAGGGGTGCTAGTGCTACCCTTTACCAAGAAAAGGAGAGAGAAAAACACAGCCACCTCAGAGGAAAGCAAGGTATATACTTGCATGAATAGAGATAGAAACAAGATTTAGAGAGAGAGAGAAAGAGAGAAAGAGAAACCGAAAGAGGTGTAAGGGAAACAGCTCTTTTGGTAAGAAAATTTTAGGCAACTAAATATTTATCAACAATTTTGAGGATATCCATACAGTTTTTGTTGCCTCCTTTTGTATTCCTACCTGGAAACTGTCTCTCCCCCAGAAAACCCCGTGTGTGCGTGTGTGTGTGAGAGAGAGAGAGAGAGAGAGATGGGGGAGCGGAAGAAAAGGGTGTGCCCATGTTGGATTCCAACATCATCATCATCTTCAAGAATTTTATGGTTTATGTTACCATTGATTGTGGTGTCTGTGTTTGTGGGTTTACTGGGTTCAAAGCCCTCCTCCAAGTGGGGTTTTGCTTCTCAGAACTATCCATGGGCATGGAACTCTTTTATCACATCTTATTCTGGGAATGGAATTATGAGCTCAGACGCCGTACAGGGTCCTGTTTCACCACCAAAAGACACGGAGGCGAATTTAGATTTGCGGCCGAGGACGGTGGGTGGTGGTGATAACAGAGAAAAGTCTCTTTCAGATGACTACAATCTAAACCGCTCTTGTTCACCGCCACTTTCTGTAGAAGCCGTACATGTCCAGCAGCCTGTAAGTCTATGCTCTCTCTCTTCCATGTCATGATCGGTGTGTCTTAGATATGAACGTGTGTGTGTGTATTTAGGGGTTTATAACTTACGGTATAAAAAAAATTGATATTTTTTTAATACCATTTTTAAAAAAAAAATTGATATTTTTTAGTTTTGATGTTAAAAATCGTAAATAAAATAAACTCATAAATTAATCGGTAGGTGTAAAATTGGAGATATGGTATTAGACTTCTATCATACGTAAAAATATTTAATTTTCTTTTATGTTATCTTGAACGATTATCCGGTCCACGAGGAAAGGCTTACGGTAAATACTTAGGCACCCAGAGACGAGGAAAGGCATAGTAAACGACAAAATGTTTCGGAATATCCGTGGTTCATACGAATACCCAATAATTCCTTAATTATATCCAAAATTTCAAGTGGAATGGCTATTGTCCATTTGAAATTTTTGTCCAAAAAACTTTTTCTCCTCTCTTTAATTAATGAGTTTGTTTAAGATTTGTTAAAGGTTCGTCTGTTTTGTATATTTCTTATTAAAGAAGGGTACTGGCAATGTAGACATGTTCCCAAGGAACCTGGACATTAAGTGAAAAACGCCATCGTTTGGACTGTAGCCCATGTATGTGGTCTACTATACCTCAATAACTTGGTGCCTGAACTAAGTTACTCAATAACACATCAATGATGAAATGGGCAAGAAAATTAAATTTACTCCATAAAATAACCACTAGATCGATAGTATTCAAGCTAATGCAAGATTATATGCAGAAGCTCTTTTTTTCGGCTTGTTCTCTAAAATTCATAAAAAATGTTAACTCAGAAAATTTAATTTTATTATCGAATAAATTATTGGATTGTTTGTGAACTCGTACTCTTTTTGTCCCCCGCCCGGCTGTGGTTTGTTTTTTTGTTGGGGGTGAGGGTGTTCTTGCGATGTTGCTGGGAAAAAAAGCCCTTGGGTCGTTTGTCTAATAGTATTCACATCGGGTTACTTTACTGTGTAAATGAATATGTGATGAAGAATAAGAATTCAATGTAATACCACGAACTCATAAGAATTGAATTTTGTCTTTATATGAAAATTGGAAAACCAGTAATCTGTGTAATTAGTATACTTACCTTAGTTTTATTATACTTGGAACAAGCATTTATTTCTTGATTCAACAGGTTGGAAATACAAAAGAGAGCTTTAATATTACTACCAACATTCCCCACGTTTTTCCTTCTTGGAATGAAACTCATGCTCTTCCATTGAGTGGAAGATTAGAAAGAAAGCACAGCAATTTACTCAGGCTCGAAGCCGGCTTGGGGCGGGCTCGAGGTGCAATTAGAGAAGCTAAAAATGGAAATCAAACACATGACCCGGACTATATCCCAACAGGTCCAATGTACTGGAACGCCAAGGCCTTTCACCGGTAATGCTTCTTTGACGATCACTATATCTTGAATGTTTTACAAGTAAAATATGTTTCATCCCCTGTTTGGAGTGTCTTACGAGGATTTAGCCGTGTTTAATATAATATTTTCAGAAGTTGCTTTGTTATGTAGCATTGATGGAAGAATATTTATGATTAAACTGAACTTTTCGAGTATTGGCTGGAGCAATAATTTTACCAATTCGTGCAAATCATTCCAATTAAAGTATAATTCATTTAATCTTATGTTTCATTCCAAGTATTTATGAATCGTCTAGCCAGCATTTGGATTAAGTATCGCCTTTGAATCTGCTATGTGATTACAGGAGCTATTTGGAAATGGAAAAACAATTCAAGATATTTGTCTATGAAGAAGGAGAGCCTCCGATTTTTCATAATGGTCCCTGCAAGAGCATATATGCAATGGAGGGGAGCTTTATTTACCATATGGAGACAACCCAGTTTCGAACAAGAGACCCGGACAAAGCCCATGTTTACTTTCTTCCAATTAGTGTGACATCAATAGTGCACTTTATTTATGAGCGTAACCATGATTGGCATCCAATGAAAGAAACGGTCAGAGACTACGTCAATCTCCTTGCTGTAAAATACCCCTATTGGAATCGAAGCCTAGGGGCTGACCATTTCATGCTTGCTTGCCATGATTGGGTAAGCGAATACCGCTTTGTTTTCCTAACACACTGAGTGTATTTAAAATTATCTGCTCATTTCTGGTTTCTTAACGTTTGTTTGAGGTTAAGCTTTTGTCATGTGCAACTTTAACTGGTCACGCAGGTTGTGGGTAGTCTTAGAAACTTGGCCATAGTTACCATTTTCTACAAACATGATGAAATAGCCTTAGTTCAATTCTAGTTTTGTGTGAAAATTCAATGCTCTGCTTCAAAGAATTGTCAATTAGCGTTTATTACAAACCATGAAACTTGAGTATTTTCCGATCACAAACCATATTTGTATAAGAAGTTGTTCTGTTTTGTCTACTACCCTATTAGACTCACAACAGCTGTTGCAAAGGCTTGTCAGTTGCTATTAAGCTATCAACATATACACTGGCTACTAGATTATACAAACATCTCTATTCTATAAATTGCATTTCATCTAATAAGAAGTTCCGAGTCACATACTTCATAGATAGTGTTGAGACATTTTATAGCTGATAACAATAAGTTGCGACATTATGTAGTTGATTTGTACCATGGGATTGTAATTTTGATTCGTTAATACTGTTTTTATTCCCAGTAAAGGTCATAGGCTATCAAAATTGATCTCAATAATGTTTTAACTCTTTAGGGACTCTGTTCATTGCAGGGGCCTGAACTCTCCTCGTCTGTTCCTAACCTATACAAAAACTCGATTCGTGCTCTATGCAATGCAAATACCTCAGAAGGGTTCAAACCCTCCAAGGACGTGTCCTTTCCAGAAATTCTTCTCCCTGCTGGCACAATAGAGGGCCTGATAGGTGGCCCATCTCCATCGCGACGACCGTATTTGGTTTTCTTTGCTGGAGGGCTTCATGGGCCGATAAGGCCAATACTTCTTGAACATTGGGAAAACAAAGACGAAGAGGTTCAGGTTCACAAGTACCTTCCGAAGGGTGTCTCGTATTATGGAATGCTGAGGAAAAGCAAGTACTGCATATGTGCTAGCGGTTATGAAGTTGCGAGTCCAAGAATGGTGGAGGCACTTTACACAGGCTGTGTTCCGGTACTCATTAAGGACCACTATGTGCCACCATTCAGCGATGTGCTAAATTGGAAGTCCTTCTCTGTTGAAGTTCCAGTGAAGGAAATCCCGAACCTGAAGAAAATTCTGTCGGCAATATCTCCTAGGCAGTACATAAGAATGCAGAGGCGAGGTACCCAAACAAGGAGGCATTTTGAGGTGAGTCTGCCTCCAAAGAGGTACGATGTCTTTCATATGATACTTCATTCAGTCTGGCTTAGGAGACTAAACATTCGAATTCATGGCATCGATGAGTCGTGACTGTTCGATAGTTTATACATCTGACCCGCTTTGGTCGATTGAGGGAGAAACGAAGAAAGCTTTGTAGGGGATCAGGGCAACAGTGGTAAGGGAATTAGTATGTGAATTAATAATGAATGTTTGGTTTTTTGTTTTGATTGCTGTGTAAAATTTGTTTCTCTTGATAATTGATTGATGATTTTTCAAGCACTTAATCTATCCTTAATTTTTTTTGTTCCTGTAGATGGGTTATTTGTTTGGACAAATGGCACTTTGCCCCCAAAAGATTGTAAAAATTTCAGTTTACACCACGAAAGATTGATTGTTTTAAATTACACCCTCAATATTAATATTTGATGGCAATACGGCCCCAAGACCGACGGATGTCAAATTTGTTGTTAACTCAGACTATCACTTGAAATGGACGTGATAATGATGGGCAATCATGTAAAAGGACCGCAGACCCATTATTCAAAATAATCAAAGCAGCAAAAACTGTAGTCCGGCCTTCTGCCTTGATATTGGGTATTGAAACTGGCCCATCCAATGCTGGAGCACTAAACCAACCTTCCCTCTTTGCAACGTCGGAGTTGTGAAGGGCCACCGATGACCCACCCGTTACTTGCTATTCTCATGCATTACGTTGAATTGTCAACGTGTCACCCCGCCCTGCTACGTGTCCATTAATCATCACAGACTGCCATGTGTCAAACTTTCACCAACCTGCAATTTCTACGTGTTTCCACTTTCCACAACGCAACTCAATCATAAAAAAAAAAAAAAACACATCCTTATAAGCATAAATTTCATTAAAAAAAAAAAAAAAGTCATCATCTCTCTTTTTCGAAAAAAAGGATAAATTTCAGTAACACCCCTAGTATATAAGCATAATTTTTTAAACATCCTTAAATTTTTTAAAATATCATTGTACTCTCTTCTAATTCATAGTTTTTTTCAACAAGTACCCTACAATCTAAAATATTACTGACACATCAAAAATAGTTATTGCACGAGATAATTCTTGCAATAGTATGTGTCAGCGATCTTCAAGATGGCGAACTTGAAACAACAGGGTCAGAAAAAAAGGGGTCAGGTGAGCGTCCGACTAATCCCCTCTGAAGCTTAAGTCAGTATAAGGTCGAAGGGTTTTACTCAATAAACTATTTTTTTAGTTCAAGTTTGCATATTTTTGTCCATTTTTGTGAAGAGTATTTATACTTGAATTAACAATGATTGTCAAAGATCTCTAGTCTCATCTGGACATATTACATCTGACATATCATTCCTCATGCAATGAGTGTTTTCTACTCACGTCTCCGCCTATTGAATGCTAGGAAAATAGGGTAAATGCTCGGCCAAATGCCAAGCATTTATGCCACTCCCCGAGTACCCAAATCCCCCAGATCGTCATCCGACATCAACTAAGCATTGAATACTTGGGAGAGAAACAGTTTCTCGGGAAAGCCGATCGCGTCGTTTCGACGCATCAGCCATTAATGCTTAGTCATTATGACAGTAGCTTTAAACTCCCAGAGAGCAAGTGTTGACAAACACGCATTTATTTGTCTTGTCTTGTCACTATCACTCATTCTGCCATAAATGAAGGGTAATATCGCATTGAATACGATGTCAGCTGTAGTACTCGGCTACTCCGTGTCACCACACCTCGGCTTACCTCATCGGCACCCTTTGGATATCCCAACGGCTTCATTATTCCACGTGTCAACTCAGGAGTTGCAGAGCTACATAGAGTCCTGCCAGTTATACCATTCAATATTTATCTGTTAATAACAAATTTACCCCTCAACAAAGAAACAAAAAAAATATTTTTCCTATCTTTTTCCTTCTTCACGTCTTTTTAGATCTAAAACATAAAAAAGTCTAATCCAACATAAAACCTTAGAAAAGCTTAATTTAACTAAACAAAAAAAATGCAATTAAAAGAAAACCTCAATGATTGAATGTTAAATTGAAGGTCATTTTGTGTTAATTTGATAAAATTTAATTTTAAATTGTGAAAATCAAATATTAAATTGATTAGTTTAAATGCTAATTAATAAAATTAAATATTAATAAAAAAAATTAAACTGATAATTTTGAATGGTAATTCACAGGAATTAAAGGTCAATTTGGTGAAATTAACAATCAATTTGGTATTAATTGTTGAAACTAAATGTAATGTGGTGATAATTAATGTTAATCTGATAAATTAGATATTAATTTGGTGTTAATTTGACAAAATAAAGTTGACATTAATAAAATTTAATATTAATTTAATGAAATTAAATAATAGATTACTAACTAACTAGCATAAAAGTATAGTAAAAGTTTTGGGGTTTTAAGTTTTTGTTGAGTGTGTTATGAATTCACTTTTGTGTATTTGCTTTTTTTTTTTTTTTATGTTTTGTTTCTATTATAATTATTTCACGGGAGAATTTCTGCAATGAGTTGAGATAGTGGTCCACGTTGGTAATCCTTCGAACGATCCTCCAAACGATGGGCAAAGTTAAGAAAAGGGTCGGGTGGACACCCAACTTATCCATCTGAAATTTAAGTCAGTCGGCATATAAGTCTGTAAAGTATTCAATGCAAAGCGTTGTTAGCTTATGTACCTTCATTTCGCGTTTTAGTTGTGTATATATACATGTGACTATCATGTTGTATTTCACATCTTAGTCATTAATGTCCTAACTCATTCGACTAACATAATGAGTGCTTGTGTCACACCTCATTAATGTGAGGCGACTTGATGTCAGAGTTTAGCATGTTGGAGTGAGCTACACATTGATGACTCCATCCTAACCATTATAAACATCTTGGTAACAAGTGCTTGGGCTGGGGTCGAGTACTTTTAGACATGGACTCAAGGACCTCACAGCTCCTCCCGACTTCCACATAACCACCCCATGCCAACACGTTGCTCAGGGTTCAGGAACATGCCATTTATTGCTCGAGGTACATTGTGCTCCTTGGGTCCAAGACGTTCTGATTAGCTGAACCGCCATAGGTCGACATGTGTTAGCATATAATTGGATCGTCGTCAATGTCCTGTCAACTGCTCCTTAGCATTCATTTCCCTCACATTGTGGGATAGGTGTCATGAGGGGGATGGAGGCTTCCTCAGCACACCTCCCTTTCAAGGGCTGTTACAATCGCGTTTTGCTGCCTATTTTTGAATTTTAATTATTATCTTCGCCTTCTCGATTGCCACCCCTCTCTTGGCTTAGTTTAAATAACGCATGGGTTAGGCACAAAGAGACTTTTCAAAAGATTTTCTTTCTTAGACCCCTAATCTTCCGAGTAGTTCTTCATCGAGGCTAGATTCTACATTCTTGTAAGTATCTTCATCACTTCGTCTCTTTTATTTCCCTTCTTTCATCTCCTGCAAAATGCTAATGGCTAGACCCCCTAGAACCAAAATCCCTAGGGCAGTTATGGGAAGTAGAAAACTTAGGAAAACTGAAGTGGACAAGTCCACTTTAAATGAATTTAGGTCCACCTACAATATCCCCAACATCATCTCGACCCTTATTTTTGTCCCTTGGTTCCATAGGGAAGATGTAGGGTCTGATGACCTCATGCCCTTTCATACCAAGACAATTATTGAAAACAGCGTGAGGTTCCCTCTTCCGCCCCTTCTTCTTAGGTTTCTTATGCATTTTTGTCTTTTTCCTGGCCAGTGCTTTTTAAATTTGTTTAGAGTGGTAATGGATGTTGTCGCCCTCAATGTTCGGCTGGGGATCAACCTTGGGACCGACGAAATTCTTTTTTGTTATAACATGAGGATAGCCAGCAACCAAAAATTCTTTCTCAAATGCCAAGACCCCCACTATGTACTTGGTGATGCATATTGCCTAACTAGGACAAGGGCTACACTCAGGAACTCCTCCTACTCGATGGAAGATAAGAGACTGGTGATGAACCCGAGTACAACAGCCTTTACTGCCCCAAGGAAATAAGGGGACTAGGTGCGTCAGTCTCCACCACATCGCATTTAATTCTTCTAAGTTGAGACATCCTACTTACTTTTTTCTTTGTTTGTGTACAAAGGATTACAAGAGAGAGGCCGCGCAGTCGCTTAAAGCCTTGGTTGTCGTTGACGACCTTGTGAAAGTATGAACATACCAACCAAAGAATCCCTTTGCTCGGGGTACTTACATACTTTTGGGGTACTGACCCAGCTATACATGATTCTCACAGATCCCCGAGCCATTCGACCCTTCCTTCTAGACTGATCATTCTTGAGGAGACAACGAGGAAGACCTAGAGAGGGATCCTGATCAAGACTTCGAAGCTCTTCTTTCTGTATCCAATCTCAAAAGCCGAGATGTTTTGTCTCCCTCTTATTACCACCAAAAGACTAGAGGCCATCATGACGACTAAGAAGACCTCTGCCCCTTGTCTAGGTGGGGCCTTTGGGACCGCCTCCTTGCCTACCCCGTAGTAATAGCAACAACATCATCAACAATCGTAGCAACAGCAGCAGCAGTGACGCCCGTCAATACTAATTTGTGTCTTATTAAAAAAAATACTAAATTGGTGAAAGATCAAATTTAATTAATTATAATTAACTTATTATTTAAGTCAATATATTTAATGGGCAAAAAGATCAATTATATAATTATTCATCCAAACTTACGCATTATATAATTATGAGTAAGCATTATATTATTTTTCTTATTAATTAATATGGACTCAAATTCTAAACCAATTCATAAAAGCCCATTCATAACATTTATTTTAAATAGGGGTTTTTGGAAGTCGGTTCACAGTTACAAACTTTTAGGGGAAGAAGTCTAGGCATAAATTTTTTGGGACTTTAAAAACAATCACGTGTGTAAAGATGGAAATAAACCTAGTCTCTTTTAATACACAATTCAAAAATTCAAAATTCAAAGAAAATCAAATACAAAATTCAAAATTCCATCCCACAATGTATTGTTGAGAAATTGTGTCGATCATTACCTTCAAAAAATCATCCATAGTTGTTATAAATCCGAATGAGTCATGTTGGTGATGTTCTTTGTGTAGCTCATGTTGACAATATTTATTGAATTCATCAGTAATGACCATGTGAACTCATTTTCTCTCCAAATTAAGACACTTTCTCTTTCTCTCTCTCTCTATCTCTCGTTGTATATACATAGAACACATACATAGTGTCACTGTGGGTGTGTCACACTAACAGCCACATTGACACTGTGTATTATAAAAATTTTATCTTATTTTTTTCACTTTTTTTGTATTTATTCTTCTCATGGGATAGACATTAGAGTAATTGTTACTGTCCTGGACTACTATAGGTGACATTGTAACTATTTTGGGTACAGTAACAATAAAGTATTTTCACTATCCTAAGACAGTAACAAAGGCACAATTACTGTCGTGGAGACAATAACAGTTGGTATTTTCATTATCCCAAGACGGTAACTGTGGGTTTCTGTAAATAAAATAAAGAAAATAGAAGGAAGTGAGAGAAAAGATAAATAGTTGAATAAAAAAATAAGATAAACAGAGATAAAATTTTAAATAAGGTATGAGAGATACAAGAAAAGATATGAGAGATAAAAAGTGATATAAAATATAGAGAGATGGGAATCTAAATAAAAAGATATATTGGAGAAGACGTTAGAGTTAGAGTTAGAGTTAGAGTTAGAGTTAGAGAGACGAATTAAAGGTATAAATAGAACAAAGAAGTTAAATGGACGAAAGAGAAAGGAGAGAGAAGTAGTGGAATAAAAGATAGAGAAAAGAGAAATAGTTAGACGAATAAATTGAGGGAGGAGAGAGAAATTAAAGGGGGAGAAGAGAGAGAAATTACAAGAAGAGATAGAAGTCTTGAAAAGATATGTTTGATCCATTGAAGGTCAAAATAGGAAATTAAAAAAAAAAGTAAAGGAACTATTGGACCTACTTACAAAAAAATATATAAAATGTGTCCTTAATAACTTGAAAAGATTTCACCTAAATCTATTGACAAAAGAATTTTTTGGTTCCAATTTTTAGTATATATATATATATTTTGTGGAATTTATTGTGGATAGCAAGTGGGCTTCTGAATGGGAAAAGTTTTGTCACATTAACAATGAGAAATTGTAAGGAGATATACGAAATTATAATTGCTCATAAATATTATGCCATTAAATTCTTATTTTTAAAACTTAATTGTGTCCAAGAATTTAAATTTTTTATGATTCTTTTTAACATTTTTGCCCTCCCTTAAATCATGCATATTTCTTTTAGCAGTTAAATTAATTTTTGATTTTGTTTTATTTTATTAATTTTTTTTAATATAATGAAAGAATTATATTATCACAAAATTTGTATCTATCGTTGATTGTGTATATCTTAGCCATTTTCAATTTTAAATTTTTTGTCATTATTTTTACCATTAAACATATCTCTCTTGTATATATATAATATAATAGTACGAAGTCATATTATGAAGTTTAGTTTCTATTACTTGTACACTGTTTTGATATACCGTATTGATACACTTTAAATTTGTGTAATTTATATTACTCATACACTATTTTAATACACTATATTGATACATTTAATTTCACAAACCTTTTAAACTGTATCAATACATCTGTATCAAAACAATGTAGAAGCAATAGAAGCTATACTTCATAGTATAATTTCATAGTATTATATATATTAAAACAAAAACCTAAAATTTAGGAAAATTAAAACTCATAATAAATCATCTCTATTTTTTTAGATATATGTTTCAAAGTTTTTGGAAACTTTTGAAATTTGACAACTAAAATTAAGAAATTTTAATTATCTTATCTTATACTATAATTAAAGAATTTTAAAATACTATAATTAAAGAATTTTGATCACGTATATATATACGCACACTAGTAATAATCCGTGTCTAAAGACACTTTACAACTTAAAAAAATCTTACAATTTGAAATAATTTTCCTTCATTTGTTTTATTATAAAAAATTGAAATCAATCTAACTTGTGCTATTTTTTCAAAAAATTTAAACATAATTTCATTTGAAAATAGGAACTCAGAAACATAAAATTGTCTACAACGACATCAATTGCATCATTGTTCAACATAAACCATTGAATAACCAATCTAAAGAGTAAATTACTCAACTTGAATCAAAGTCAACATCATATTTTAGTCTCTATGCAAATCTAAACCAAAATAACATTTTATCATAATAACAAAAGTCACGATCACAATAACAATCACATGTTATACACATAAGTCCAACCAAATAACAAAAAATCGTAGTTTACAATCATACATAATGATTATCATAGTTCACAATCACAATTGACTTCTATTGTACTCAAAATCACAACTCCAAATCCAATCACCAAAACGGCCATCAATTCCCATGAAACCAAACATAGCACCATGTGTGATTAGTTCACACTAAACATGGAACAAATACAACACATGCAAACTGGACGCACACAAAACACGTGTGCAAAGAGAAGCAATTCTCTTCAGCTTCATAATCTTTGGATCTAAGAGAGATCGCCAAAAATTGCTAATAACAACCACCACGCAATTGTATGATTGGGATCAAGGACTTTAAGCGAAGTCAACAGAAAATATGAAAATCATGTATTTAAAGAAAACATGCCCCAAAACCATGTATTTAAAGAAAATATGCCCCAAATCAATTATCAATCTCACTATCTCACCATAGTTTGCATAACCATTTACCAATTATTGACTCATCATAATAATAGAAACAATACACTCAAATTCAACTTTATCCATCTAGCACTCCATAGTCAAACTTAACATCCACACCAGCCACACACATCCATATGTATATGTATTTAGCAAATTCAACATAACAAATTAATTACCATTTATTTACACTCCATATAAGAATTGCTACAACAAAATTCAAAACTCATCAAACCTAAACAATATGGCCAAAACTGAAGAGAAACATTGCATGGCAAAAGCTAAAGAGCTTTAACAAACATAAAGAGAAATAGAGATAACAAATTCGAAGTAATTGAAAGTCACCAAATCCATACAAAAAAGTTAAAATTAAACAAAAAAATATATCTAGAAACTCTATTTTTTTGTGAGTGGGAATCCGAGAGCACCTTCAAACTCATGTGAAAATTGCATGCATTAGACAAAGTATTTTTGGTAGATTTAATTCGTGCAATGTTTCATGTACAAGTACAGACTCACAAATCCTGACATGGCAATAGCACCACACTCTGTAGAGATGCAAAAATGTTGACATAGGGACAATGCCACACCCACAAAAATTTCGAAATGGCAACAACACCACTGAGGCGATTCGCTTCTGTGGTGACCAAGAGGAGAAGGAGGAGGAATTAATCCATGCATCTCTACTCTCAGGTCCAACTAATGAAACTCTAACAAACAGTTCTACCAAATACAAAACTTACACGGTAGATCTATTCACCAACGAAAATTATATCTCATAAAAAAAATGCATAAACTATGGGAGAAGATAGTAAGATAAGTATTGGTTGGTTAGAATTTAAGAAGTAACTTTTAAACGTTATTCATTGGCCTTCTGTATGCCCATGCATTTCTGTAATTGATGGCCTAGCAAATACCCGAAAACTCCAATGGACCGAATTACTCAAATAATCGAATAAAGTATCAAACACAGTAGACCAATCACACATCAAAAAGAATTTTCAAAACCCAAATGAAATAAATTTGTGCCAAAAACTATTGGACAGAAAGGAGGGAAAGAAGTGGTCTAAGTCGGTAGGGGTTTGGATGTGGCACGAAAAATTATTTGATAGGTTTTTCAAATTATGTTTTCAAATGACCTCCATGAATTGATACATATTCAATTTACTGTGCATAAAAATCAAGATACAACCACGATTAAGCTTTAGGAAAAAACCAAAAAATGACCATTTTAAAATTATTAATAAGAGGTTGGTAATGTTTTTGATGTTATGCATGAATAATAAAAATTGGTCTCAATAGGCATACAGCAAGCAGATGGCTCTCACTATAAGAGGGTAATAGGATCATCAACATTAAAATACTCAAATAATCAAGTCATTTGCACACTCATAAATAAAATCAAATACAAATTAAGGACTCAAAATATGTATCCAGATCATATATTGAAAAAAAAAAGAAAAACACATGATCTTAAATGCTCGCGTTCCAATGACACTTTTACAGTACTTTCTTTAACATCAACATTTTTCGTTGTTGTATTGTAAGAGATTTTCGTTTTCCTAGAAGAGAGAAAAGCATCGCGGTGAAATTATGCAACGATATAATTTGTGTCTAATTGCACCTAATTACACCACACATTCTTCCAAAATTGGTGGAAACAAATTTCATCTCTTTTTGTTCCAATCATATAATTGAATCCCATTCGCATGAGCAAATTAAAGCAACACATAGCCGTCATTTAATAACTTAAACAATCTGGATTATCACAATAAATCAAACCCATCACATAAAACTAAAATCAGATAATACATAATATAGTTGGAGAGAGGGGGGGGGGGGGGGGGTTGGGGCAAGGAGTGTTTATTGATCTGAAGCAAAAAAATAGCAATATTTTGTGATCTGTGACTAGGAACCATATGTGATGTGTACCTTCTTCTTACCTATCTGAGCCCCAAACTTGATTTATGCTTTCTAATTTCTACCCAAGCTACTCAATGGCATCATTGAGATAAATACACAACTAATTACATTTAGACAAAGCCCGTGGATAGAGCACTTACTTCAGCATTCAAAAGTTAGGAATTTGTTAGCCATTTGTTTTACTACCATTAACCTACAACAATACCCACCAAGAAAATTAGTCCTACTGAACATAATAACAAATAGTTGGTCGGCAACACCAACAGGTGATAATTACACAATTTAACAACACACAATAATCACAAAAATACCAATTAATTAAAACTTTCTTTAGTTGATTTTGCATTCTATAAAAATTCAGGGTTTTTCTCCATGGGTCTCTAAAATCAAGTAACAATTTAACCTTTAGCCAATTAAAATATCTATCAACAACATATCAATTCAAACTATTATACTCAATTTCGAAAACTCTAGCATTTAATTTCTTACAAAACATAACCCAATTTTAAAAATATAGCATTCAATTTCCTACAAAACACCTAATTTGAAAAAAATCATAGAAAACATTAGAAAAATGTGCGTTTGCTATGTTTGAATGTCAATGTGTGTGTGTGTATGACCTGTTGGTTTGTCTGTGTGTGATGTGCAACTGGTGTGTGTGTGTGTGTGTGTGTGTGATGGGGGTGTGTGTGTGCACGATGGGTTTGTGTATGTCGTGTGTGTGTATGTGCGATATGTATGTGTATGTGTGATGGGTGTGTGTGTATGCCCTGTTGGTGTGTACTGTGTGTTCGACTGCCTTTGTGTGTGTGTGAAAGAATGGTGAGACACAGAGAGTGCAACTGGAGAGAGATGAAACAAAGAGAGACAGAGCGGGAGGTATCTGGGATGCTGGTTGATTGGCGGTAGGTTGAAAAGTAGAAGACAAATCGCATGGAGAGAGAGGGAGGGGGAGAGAGAGAGGAGGGGAGGGAGGTTGAATGACTGAGTGGGCGTGTGGGTTGGGTACCATTTTGTAACGTGTAGGAGTGAATAAGGTTTGGGCGGGATTTTGTTTTTGTGTGGGATTCATTGCGGCCTTTGGATTAAATTGAATAATTGAGATTAAATCTGGACCATTGAATTAAAAGTGAATTAAATATGAGCCATCCTTGTTCTTTTCCAAATGAATTAAAATTGAATTAAATTTTGAAGCAAAAATAGATTCAAAAGTGGTTCAATCTTTTATATATAATACTACGAAGTCATACTATAAAGTTTAGTTTTTATTACTTTTACACTGTTTTGATATATTGTATTGATACAGTTTAAAAGGTTTATGAAATTAAAGTGTATCAATATAATGTATCAAACTAATATACGAGTAATAGAAATTACACAAATTTAAGTATATTAATACAGTGTATCAAAACAGAATAGAAGTAATAGAAACTAGACTTCATAGTGTGATTTCGTAATATTACATGTGTGTGTGTGTGTATATATATATATATATATAAAGTACAATACAATTCAAATTTCAAAAGATAAATAAAATAATTTTTACTTTTCGCAGTTGAGATCAGTTAAAATTTTATTTTAAAGTTAATCCGACGACTAATATTAACTTTCCAAATTTAATAAAAAAAATAGGCTCTAAAATGTGTGTTGTGGGTGACTTTTCAAAAATGCTTCTACGACTTATAATTTTTTATAAATACTTTAAAAAAAAAAAGTAATGTTTGCAATCACCCAACTACCACCACCACCACTGCCACCCAACCATCATCACAACTATCACCACCCCCACCACCATCGTCGTTGCCACCCTACCACTGCCCCCACTACCACCTCTGCCACAACCACCATCACCACCCACCATCGATTGTTACCATTATTGTCCACCAACCACCACCACCCATCATCACCTACCACTATCATCACCCACCCCCCACCACACCTACCACCACCACCACCATTCGTCACCACTCATCATATTATCGCTCATAAAACACTCGTCGTCACCTCCTCACCACAAACCCACCATCGCCAATAGCACCGTCATCACCTCATCACCACCACTGCCAACCACCATCACTTCCCACCACCACCACTGCCATCACCCATAGCTACCACTACCATTACCTTTGCCACCCCACGGCTGCAATCACCACTACAATCGTTGCAGCCTACCACAAATATCATCGTCTCGCACTATCACCATTACAAACCGCTCACCCCCACCACAATCAGTGCTTAATTCCTTTCTCTTTCTCATCTATATTTTGTGATTTTATTTTGAGTGTAAATACAAATATGTTTATTGTTAATCATTTTCTTTATTATTCCGTACCTTCAGGTACTGCCAATAACTAGTATCTATATGATAAGAGAGATATGTTTAATGACAAGAAGATTGACAAAAAAATTTAAAATTCAAAATAGCAAAAATATGCAAAATTTGTGATAATATTATTCTTCCATTATTAAGAAAAAATTAATACAATAAAATAAAATCAAAAATCAACTTAATTGACAAAAAAAATATGCATGATTTAAGGGAGGGCAAATATATCAAAGGAAAATCATGCAAAAAAAATATGGATGATTTAAGGGAGGGCAAACAGATATTTTGGTTTGGTGCAGTGAGTTGCATGAGTAGTATTATTTGGGCCACGTGAGTTTGATAGGGGCCAACAGCTGGCCCATTGTCTTTTTGCTTTGATGACTGTTAAAAATGTGTGACATCAGTCTTAAAAAATGGCATAGCGTTGATGATCACGTGATATTTTTTTGTTTCATTTCTCGATATTTGGATATACCATAATTATCATTAATGACCGCACGAGTTATTCAACAGTCATTGTCAATAATAAATTTTTAAAAAAAATTATTTTTGAACGCAAAACTTGAATAGTTCATGCCATCACAAAAATTCATTTGTCATTATCTTCACTTTTTTTTTTTTTTTTTTTATAATGTAACCTTATGTTCATAAATAAATCAATGTCGTAAATAATAGTTTTATATAATATCATAATAAAAATGAATTATAAACTCAACCAACTACTTTTAATATAAACCATATTTGTATCCCTACTTTTTTTTATAAAAAAAAATCACTTTTTTTTTCTACATCATCAAAATAATGCAACAAGTGTCTTTCTTAGTACAAGTGACACTCATTTATGTGATTACATCCTAAATGGTTATTAAATATTAAGTTATTGTTCTTTTTAAATACACTAGGTGAGATACTTATATATTGAATGTTTTAAAAAATTAGAGGTTAACAATAAAATTTTTAAAAAATATAAGGACATAATGGAAATTTTTAAAATTTGAGGGGGTCATGGCACCCCTAGGCCTCCTAATAGTTCCGTCTCTGACTGAACCACTTATTCTCTCTCTAATAGTTTTTTTTTTTTTTTTTTTGTAGTCATGTGTTTGTTAGACTAATTTATAAATATTTTAATTAATTTTTTTTTCTAATTTGGTTAAATACAGACCATTTACGCTAGCATGGACGAAACTACATTGGGGACGAGGGGGGCCATGACCACCCTCAACCATATACTACCCCCTTAGATTTTTTAAAATTGTATACCTTCTTTTAAGTTTTCAAAAAAAATTATATATGTAGGATAATTGAATTAATATATTCAAAAACCTTATTGGCTTGATATTTAATAACAAAAATGGATACTAGTCACATGAATTAATTTTTCTCTTATAGAAAAATACACATGTTTGTATGAGTCTTATAACTCGAGAAAAAAAGAAGAATTTTTTTTTTTTGATTACTTGGGTGACATACATCATAATAATATATTGTCATATTTATGATAGTATCACATGGAAATAATATTTATGACAATTTGTAGTCATTGTATCATGTAATGAATGAGATATTTATGATTGTATCATGTAATGAATATGTCAAGTTATATATATATATATATATATATATTTATATAATAAAACATGAGTGTGTTTGAATTTTATTCCAGTCATATTTTCCCCTGCAAAACGTTCACCAATTCCTTACCTCATCTATCATCTCTTTGTCAAATTCAAACGTCAAATTATATCACTCATTTTTATCACATATTTAATCATTTTGTATATTTCTTCCCTAAAAATATCACACAACTCATTTCTATCATATATTTAATTATTTAATATTAATTAATTTGTAGTTAATATATTTAAAAAAAATTTAATATAGTGAGATCAATTTTTTAGACATTCGAATTTTATATTTTATCGTGCCTTCAGGCACAAGTCATGACTAATATATATATATATATATATATATATAACTCGAGTAATAATATGTATCTCAAATTTATAATTCAAATTTACCTTTCAAATTAAGGAGGGCTACTGGATTAGTGGTCCCATTTAAAAACGTTAATAGGATCCACCGATCCAATAATCTTCCCACTGATCTAATAATCTTCGTTGATTTGTAATATAAATTTAAGTTACAAATTAAATTTAGAATGCACAGGCATATAACTCATTTGTGTATTCACTCTGGTCTTTATTTTTAATAAATTTGAAATAACATTCAAAACCGCTCAATCCACAAAATACTCTCGGTCGTTCTTTCACATCTCTCTCTCTCTCTGTCTCTCTCTCTCTCGTATTCCCTGAATCGGTTTCCTTGAGATGAAGGCGAAGACGAAGAGGAAGACGACATTCTCAGTTGCTGAATCATCCATTAAACCAGAAGGAGGTACGTCACAGTCGACCAAACACTTTCGTCATTCTTCGCATGCAAAATATCTTTATCTCTACCGCTGGGATGGCACTCTAATACGCGTTATTATTTCTTGAGCGTCTAGAACAACCTTTACAATTCACAGCAAACAAGTTTAGGAATTCAAATTTAAAGTACAAATTACTGAAATATTACGAGGTATGCATATCAATCATCATATTGAGTATTGATTTTACTGTTTTTGCAATGGTTATGTGTAATAGTTTTTGAATTCTGAGTATTTCCTTTATTTTGGGATTATTTGGAAAGAAACATTTGTTTGCTATAGAGTTGATCATATTGCTTTTTGGTTAGAGAAATAGATGAACAAGGGGATTATTGATTGAATTAGAATCATTATTAACTCTTTTTGTCGCGGGATTTGAACTTCAGATTATAGTGAATCCATTGGCATTACGCATGATGTACTAAATAAGTGAGAATGCTTGCATTAATGTTATTCATGCTCATTGCAGTTGATCCACTACTGGATATCCTTGTTTTCTGCTACTGACCATAGGTTTATGGGTGTTATTTGTAACTTGACATTGAGAATTTTTATGTTGGTAGATTAGTATGCAAGTTCAAACATATTTTTGGAAAGAAATGTCCTTCTTATAGGGCCATAGAGTTTTGCTATTGAATAGAGAACTTATACCTAATCCTCGAATACATTATTCATAATTTAGTTCAAAAATAAAGTTGTTTCTGGGATTCCTATTTTTCCTGTTTCTGGTCCATCTATTGTCTCTGATTTTTGTGGTTCTGTTGGGAGAAAGGGAAAAATGTTGATGAGGAAGTGTTGAGAAATGGTGTGGCTGGGGTTCATGGGATAAATTCTGGGGAAGGGGGTTTAAACAATGGAAAAAATGGTACTTTTGGTGAAGGGTCCAGTGAGTTTGAGGTTTCAGATAGAGAGTTGGTTATTGTTGAGTAATTTGGTTCTATAGATTCTAGGATTGTGACAAAATTTGCTCCGTTAGATGTTCTAGCTGTTGTATGTTGTGACCAATATTTGAGTACTGATAGAAGGGGTAATACAATGAACTTTGGCATGGGGTTTTCTGAAGATGTTACCACTAGACTCTTGTATGTCATGGTGGAATGAGGGATAATGGAGAGTCAAGGCTAAGAGAGGGAAATAGTGACTGTTTTGTATCTGAAGAAGAAAAGTGGGTAGTGTTGAATTTTGTTTTGCAAAAAATGAATTTGTCATTAGTTCCATCTAAGGGTTGGGCTTGACATTGTTATATTGCAAGAGAATAAGTAGGAAGTCATTGATCGAAGAGTTATCAAGCATGTCTAGGGATATAGGTTCCAACATTAGGTGTCTCTTCCCTCTATTGGTAAATCAGGAGGGATTCCCTCGAAAGGTTCTTGACTTTGTCTTAGAGGTAAAAAGGTTTGGAGAGAGGCGGAGGAATTGGATCAGAGGATGTTTGGAATCTATGAATTTTTCCATCATGTTAAATGGGAGATCGAGGGAAAAATTTAAGGCATCAAGAGGGTTGAGACTGGGTGATCTTTTATCTCCTTTCCTGTTTATATTGGTGGTGGATGGTTTGAGTAGAATCATAGACAAGGCAGAGAGGTGAAATTTAGTGGAGGGTTTTATGGTTGGTGGGAGAGAGTGGTGGTTTCTCATTTGTAATTTGTAAATGATACCATTTTCTTTTCTTCGGAGGATGAGGTGAAAATCCAAAACTTGAAAAAACTTGTTGAGGTTTTTGGGGTTATATCAGGTCTTAAGGTTAATTTGGAGAAGAGTGTTGGTGTGGATATAAGATTGATAGATTGACTTTTGATTTGGGTTGTTTGGAGGGTGGTTGGCCCTTTAAGTATCTTGGGCTCCCTTGGGTGGTAATCCGATATCTAGGCTTTTTTGGGATCCAATAATTGAGAAGATTGGGAAAAAGGTTGGATGGATGGAATAAAACTTTTATTTCTTGGGGAGGTACGCTAACTTTGGTTCAGTTTGTTTTGGTTAGTGTTCCTATTTATTTCATGTCTATCTTTAGATTACCAAGTTTTGTTGCTAGGACAATTGAAGGCTTGATGAGGAATTTTTTATGGGTGGAATCTAGGGAAGGTAGGAAAGAGCATTTGACTTCATGGGAGATTGTGTCTAGACCTAGGGTTTAAGGTGGTCGTTCAATTGAAAATTTGTTAAAAAGGAACGAGCCTTTGGTTGTGAAATGACTTTGGAGATTTTCTTTGGAACAAGGATCATTGTGGTTTTCCATTATTAGAAGCAAATATGGGTTACAACATAATAGTTGGGGTGCTAATGGGGTTGATAGAGGTACCTTTCGAAGTCCATGGAAGTTTATAGCTCAAGGGTTACCAAATTTCTCTTAGAAACTTACGCTCATGGTGGGGGATGGTACTAGAATTCGTTTTTGGGAAGATTTATGGGTTGGTGAGTCTCCATTGTATGATCTTTTTCCTCATATTGATCATATTTTGATGTTCCACAGGTATAAAGTTGTGTCATTAATTTGTTATGATTCTTTGTTCTTGTCTTGGAATTTGAATTTTGTAGAAGTCTTGATGATAGAAAATGTTTAGAGGTGGTAGAAATTATTTTTTTCCTTAATAGTGTTTCTTTGACTCATGGTTCTTTGGACCAAAGAGTTTGGACAATTGATTTTTCCGATATTTTGTCTTGTAATCCTTTTTTTATTATTAATTGATGATCCATCAATTCTAATGTTTTCCCCTTCGATAGTGATATGAGAATCTAGAGTGCCTCTTAAGAAGTAAATTTGTGTATAGATAATTGCTTATGGTAGGCTTAATACTTATGATGTGTTTCAAAGAAGAAGATCTTAGATTTGTCCTTCACCGCAATAGTGTGTTATGTGCAAAGGTGATGGAGATAGTATTGATCATATTTTTCTTCACTGTCCTGTTGCATTCTCTCTTTGAAATAAGTTGTTTAAGTGTTGGGCATTGTTGGGTGGCACCAAGAAATATGTTTTCGATGATACGTTTGGATGTTTGGAGCGGGGGTAGGAATAGGAAGTGGAAAACCCTTGGCTTTATGCTTGTAAATGCTATTGTTTGGGTAATTTAGTTGGAAAGGAATGCAATGATTTTTTTATGACAAATGTGAGAAGATTAAAGAACTATGAGAACGACTTTTCTTTTTGGTTTCATTTTGGGCCTCCGTGGCTAAAGAGTTTGAAGATATCCATATTTCTTACATTATTTCAAGTTGGGCCGTAACGTGTGGAATGTAATGTTTGCTCATGCATGAGTTTTTTTTGTTGTCTGGTTTTTTTATGTTTACATATCTTAGTTTTTGGATGCCTCGTCCAATTATGATATGTCCTTTATATTTTTTGATTTTTATTGAATTCATTGTTTCTTATTAAAAAAAATAATCAGTTCATACCATTTTCAACTACATAAACAAAAAATCTGAACCACACCACAGACGGGTTGCCCGAAGTTTGTTTCAGAACATACCAATGGCGATTAGTCCATCTCATTCATTGTAATGTATTCGAAAACTCTTAAGTCTTACCTTTGAAGAACAAGATATCGTAACAAGGAAAATAACTATTGCAAAAGGCTCACGAGACAAAAATTCGTACCAAAGTAGAACAAATTAAACACAGTTGTCTATAAAAAAATATCAAAAATGTTTCCCCTTGAAACAGTCGTAGTTGATGAAGAATCCATTTTTTAGTGTGCTTGAAAAAGTTTTTTTTTGTCTTCCAATAATGTCAATTAGACCAAGTTTAGGAATCAAATTTGACCACCTACTCTACTATTGTCATTAGATCAGCAGTGGAACAAAACTAATATTACGGTCCACTATTGATCCGATAGTAATAATATAAAATAAACCTTCAAATTATATGCAACTAGCATTACTCTTTATGTTCGGACCATCTCGGTGAGGCTAGTATCCATATCGCTGTCACATGTATAACCCCACGTATAAATAGATTAGTATAGTTACACCTAATTTAGTAAATTCAAAATTAAAATATTTATTTTTAGAGGGTTAGTGGTAGTGGACAACAAGTTTATTGAAAAAAAGATTATTGTATCATTATTGAAATATTTTATAAATTTAGTAGGCTGGTAATTCTAGACACAACTCGTGAAATTGACACGAATCTGACACGGATTTTGCGGGTTTGGATGTAGTCCTAACGGGTTTGGGTGGTTAATGAGTTAATTTGATAGACCCGTGAAATAAACGAATCGATTTTGTGTTTAACCTATAACCTCGTTTCAACCCGTTTAACCTGTTAACAGTGCTACAATAAATTTTTAAAAAATAAGTTTGGTCTATCAGCTTCTGTCTCATCTCACATCTCTCATCTCTCAGAATAATTCAAATTTAGTACTCATTTAATGTTTATTTTTGTCTTTATTTTTTTGTTTAGTCATAATTTATTGTTATAATAAATAGGTCAAACATGTGTAATGTGTAGCGAATTAATGATTTTTCATGTGGACTCGAAATTATCTAATTTATTCTTTTATTTAGCGGGTGACACATGGGTTGTATCGAGTAACCCGTCTAATAAACGATTTGTGTATGAGTGTGATAGTTAGACTCGTTTATATAAACGAATAGGGTATAGATTGTATAGTTAAACTCGTTTATATAAACGAATAGGGTATGGGTGAAAGATTTTTTGACACAATCATTTCATCCGACACGAAAGACGATTGCCACGCCTAAAATTTAGAGAGGGCAAATATAGTAAAAATAATAATTTT